>PVIA01005569.1:0-112963 GCA_004024845.1 Tonatia bakeri
CAGCCTCAGATGCTGGGAATTATTTTTTTTCGGGTGGGAGGGGGAGTGTTGCTTTAGGTTTGTGGGTTGGGCAGGTGTGAGAGGAAGTCTGTTTTTTTTTTTTTTGTACTGTAGGCCTGTTGCTAATTAATGTTCCTGCATAAGATTCTGTCGGAGTTGAGTAATGTTTTTGATCTTTATGCCTGATAACTGCATACTTAATGAGATTTCAAAGCTGTGAGTGCAGCTCCCTACAATTATTGACAGATGCCTTTTCTTTGCCATTGGGTTCAGCTCCATAAATCCTCCCGCCGTAATGAGGTTCAGCGGTGCCACCCTGGCAGTGAGCTAATGAAAGGGGGAGGGGGCGGCTCGTGGCTGTCTGACACATTTTTTTCCTTTAAAATTTACTATGCAGATGTCAAGCTGCGGGATGATTACTTCAAACATGCTAATTTTTATCTTGCTTTTGTGTCAGCCCTTTGCCATTAAAAAATAAATAAATAAAAGGACTAACCTTACTCCACTTAATTTTTTTCCAACTCACATTTTTAATAACCCGCAGTGTGTGTGTGCTGGGGACGCCGACACACGCGTGGCCTTTGGCAGGTGCCTGGTGGCAGAACCCGTTCTCCTCCGCTGTGGGAAGGGCGAGGAGGATAAAGTGTGGTTTCCCCAGGCCGCCCATCAGCTGCCCTAAGTGTGCACTCGAAACAGCGCAGAATTCATTTCAGAGTTGTGAGCAGATCCTGGCGGGGAAGAGCTGCACCGTGCCAAACAGTCGATTTCCTTTTCAGCGGAGTCATACATCACTGACCCACCCTTCCCTCCTGACAGAATGACATATGTCATTTATCATGTGGGCCCCAGCCAGACAGCGGGAGGGAGGGAAGCCCAGGGCCTGCTGTCCCCTCCCCACGCTGCTCCTCGGGCTGGCAGAGAGCACCGCTGGTCTGGAGAGGGCTCGGAGGGCAGGGAGGGCAGGGCGGGGCCGGCCACAGCCAGGTGTGCGGCCCGTGGGCCGCGATCCGCAGAGGCGTGGAGAGGCCGCAGTGCCTGCTCAAGCATGCTGCTCAGCCTCTGACTCTTCTCTGAACCTCGTGTTCCTGTCCTCGTTTCCCTTCCTCTTCTCCCCTTTAGTGGCCGGGGAGCACCACCACCACCGCCCAGGGCTGACAGGCGTCACTCCGGCCCCTGGTGGCAAGGGGTGTCCGTGAGTCCCAGGGCTCCTGGCCCCACAGGACGCACATGTGTGTGTTGAAGATGGATGTTCCTTAAAAAGAGATGGATGGAGGGTGCCGGGCTCAGGGTGCCATTTGTCATTCTGAATATTACTTAGACTGGCCGTGGAAACCTGCGGCGCAAGGGCCGGACGCGCCGGGCAGGGCCGGGCCCGAGCGCGTGTCCATCGATTGGCCTTGGGCTCTCATTGCTGCTGGCCAGACACAGGCCCCCCTTTACAATATGGGAGACCCCCCACGGGGGGGCTAAGTCTGACTAATTTCCAAGGACACAGGGAAAAATGAAGTAGCTGTGATTTACTCGAGAGCTAACAGGCAGCTAACTTCTCTCCCCATGTGTCTGTCCCTCTCCCTCTCTTCCCGACAGAGGCAGGCTCGGCAGGCTCGGAGGAAACATTAAAATATAAACAGAGCTGTAGCTTCCAAAGCCAGGACCCTTGTCTGATTTTTAAAAACTCTGTGACATGCTAAAAAAAAATCTGTATCTGAAAAGCTTAGCACAATATGACTATTCAGAAAATACTGGCTTGGTTAGCAGTGTGAGAACGGAGAAACGTTGACTTCCACGTCTCGGGAGCACTTCAGATAAAAAAACGGTCTCTCGCGGCTTCCCGCCCCTGCTCTCAGCAGCCTCCTCCCCCTCTGTGTCTGCACTCTGTCCCCCTCTGAGGCCCCAGCGGACCCCCGCCAGGACTGATGTGGACAGCTGTTTCCAGGCCTGGGGCTCTGCCCCGGGACACCCCACCTACTGGAGGTGCTCAGGGCGGCAGGCTGGCGGGCCCCCGACGACAGGGGCCTGCAGCTGCTGAGGGCTCCCCCTCTCCCACTGCAGAGGCCTTGCCGCCCGCCTCCCTGGGAGAGACAGGCGGAGAGCCCGGCCCCTGGCCTTCCTGCCTCTTGTTCTCCACTAGGAGCCCCCACAGTGCAAATGTAATTGTCAGGCGTTCTATTACATACGGGACTTTATCTGGGCCTGCTAATTAAATTTAGGGCTTCTTATATGAGTTATAGTGTGGACATTAATTTAAAAAATGATGGGGCAGAGAGGTAGACCTGGTATTTTTTTTTTTTTACCTAAAGAAATGAGAATCTAGAATTTGTAGAACGGCCGGACGCTTGCATCTCGCTGCTTCTCGAACAAACTTTTCCCTGGCACGTGCAGGTGGAAGTGGGGCGCGCGTGCTCACTATTTGGGCAGCTCCGGGGGCGCGCATCTGCTCTGGGGGTCAGCAACCCGACACTTGTGCACAAGGACGACTCAGGGCTAAATGTGAGGGCGGCCTGGCCGCTCCCCCAAACTAGGCAGAGCCTGACTCGTGTCCCGTGTTGGGACCCGCAGTGACATCCAACTGCAGAGAGCTGCCACGCGCCTCCCTGGGACTTCGGGGAGGAAACTACAACTTTGATCCCCTGCCCTTGCACTTGGGCTGCGTGGGAGGTAATTGGAGGACAGGCCCCTGTGTGCAGGAACAGCTGTAAACACCTTCGATACGGATGGCACTGCCCCATTTTCACTGATTAGGGAAACTTTGCTATTAATGGGGCGAAGTCCACTCCAGGTATAATTGGTGAGGAGCGGAGTGCACTCGTGGGAAGAAGCCTGTTTTGTTTTTGTCCGCTTTCCTCCTTATCCCTCTCCTCAGTTTTGTGGCTGGAGACATGATTTATTGCAGCCATCCATCCCGGGGGCTCATCCATCACACCCCGGTTGCTAGGAGATTGTGGCAGCAGCTGTTTGCTCTGAATCAGACAGAAAAGTTGTCAATCATCAAAGGCAGGTGAATAGCATTAGAAACACGCTATTGTCAGACGGAATAATTAATCAGAGGGAGAAAAGATAATTAAAAAGATATGACCCTTGCAAGTACTTGCTCTGGGTTGCCTGGAAAAAAAAAAGGAAGAAAGAAAGAAAGAAAGAAAAACTGCCTGGTCTTTTCTAGACACTTAAGCAGCTGAGGGCTGATAAAATATGCACTCTGCAGTGCGTGGTTCTTAATTAATTGAAAAAGGTTCAACATTCAAAGACGATGCTGGAGAAAAGTCCGATTATGAGCTGAAGTAATATTTATTGTTTGCGCAAAGGGCTTGACACAGAGTTCTAACTTTCCGTCACAGATCTGCAGCCTCCCTGGCGGGGGTCCTCAGGTGGGCTGGCTCAGGAGAGCCCGAGACCGGAGGACCCCGTGCCCGTCTGCGGTGTGGGGGGTTGGGGACAGCTGAATTCCTTGGGTGGCAAGAACTTGTTTTTTTAAATAAAGGTGGGAGGCTCTAGCAGCATGCCCCGAAGTCTGCCTGCAGGGTCCACGGAGAGAGCACCGCACCCTCCCTGTGCCTCTCCAGGATGTGCACGGGCGGGCCTTGCTGCGGGTCCCAAGGGGAGATCCGTCACCCATGCTGGTGTGACCCCAGGAGGACCATCAGGGGCTCCCACCCTGACTGCTGGCCTGGCACTGCTTTCTGAGCAGACCCCGCTACAGCTGAGAGGTGACTTTGGGTGCCCGCTTCAGTCTCAGAAACGCTCATAGATTAGGGAGTTCATCCTTGCCTTTTCTGAAGCTAAAGTGTTCTGGAGAAATTGGAAAACATATTAAAGACTAGATGGAAAGTGGCATATCTGGAGTTGCTTTTCCGTTAAATATGCTACAAGCGCTGAAACAGATCCACTCTTTTATTTTTGGATACTATGCTTGATTTTCACACCATTCTCTTCCCAAAGAATAGCAGGACTTCTAAAATTAGCAGGAGGAGAAAAGGCCTGAATATTAGAATTTGGGAGAAGGCAGAAAGCAACACTTTCTTGGGTTGGGACACTGTTCTCAGGGTGCGCCAGACTGGGACGCGGGGACCCTTCTCTCTGGTCCCCACTTGGGGACGAGCTGGGGACTCTCTGGGCACCCAGGAGGGCCCGGGTGGCGTTCGGGCATGAGGTCTCCGCTCGCCTGGGAGTCCAGCTGCGGGTGAGAGGGAGAGAAAGATTGAGAGGCCCTCAGATGAGAAGAAGCTCCTGCCTGGAGGCCTCCCAGAGGTCCCACTGGCCAGGAGGCTGGGCGGTGTTCTTGCCTACGGGGAGTAGGTGAGCTGGACTCCAGTGGCCCCTGGGGCCTTGAGTCTCCCCTTCTGGGCTCAGCGGTTATTACTGAGGCTCCAGTTTTCTTGGGCAGTGCCTGTTCGTGACCTGCGAGGGGCCCGCTGCTGGGTACCCAGGGAGACGGCGGGGGCCTGCGGGTTGGTTCCTCTGCCAACCTGGTTCCTCTGGTTCCTCTGCCTCCCAGATGGTCCCTGAAAAGGTGCGCACCCCGGCTCGGCCACCGCAGTTCCAAAGCGTGGCAGCCCCTCAGAGCAGGCGGTGCTGGTGCAAACAGCCTGAATTTTCTTCCTCTTGAGAAAGGACAACGGAATCGAGAAAGAAAGGTGCGGTCTTCAGGGTTTGAGAAGCTCACACGGGCCATTTTCCTGGAGCTGTGTCTGTGTCTCCTGCTCACTGTCCTCCCAGGAGACCCAGGCGTCTGTTCGAGTGCCTCCACGACAAACGGGAGAAGGGCAAGGAGAGGGAGGGCGGGCCAGCCTTCCTCACAGGAGGTTTGGCTCTGCGAGGGCATGTTCTGGCTGGAGT
This sequence comes from Tonatia bakeri, assembly GCA_004024845.1. Classification (NCBI taxonomy): domain Eukaryota; kingdom Metazoa; phylum Chordata; class Mammalia; order Chiroptera; family Phyllostomidae; genus Tonatia; species Tonatia bakeri. Next base: position 4,834 of record PVIA01005569.1, read on the forward strand.
CTCAGCCTCTCTGTCCCTGGACTGTTGTTTCCGTGACAAGGAGGGGCAGTGAGCATGGATCTCGAGTGTCTCCAGGAGTGTGCCGGAGGAGAGCCTCCACGCTCGGGGCCACGTGTCAACAGGAGAACCGGTGTTTGCGGTTTATAAAGTGATCTGCATCCCCTTCTGTAGTTCCTCGAGACCCCGTTTCCTGGAAGTCATTTTCCTGTTTCAGCCACGATAGACTCAAAGCAGGTGTGGCCCCTGCCCAGCAGCTTTGCCTGGAGCCTGGATGAGACAGATACAGTGAAAGCACAAATTAACCACAGACAGATACAAAGAACACAAACTAACCGCCATAGATACAAACAGCACAAATTAACCAGCGCCACTCTGCCACTCCTGGTCGGAAAAGACATTCTGAAACACGAGACCTGAGACCTGGCTGTGAGGCCCCCTCTGCCTAAGCAAAGCTTTGAGGGGCAAGGGTGCTCCTTTGGGAGGGATGAGGACAGTTCCTGGCGGTTCTCATGGGGCGCAGAGGTCGTCTACTGGGTGCCCCACCTGCTGCCCCTGCTTTGGGCGGGGTCTGCAGTGAAGCGGTGCCGTCCACTGCGGGAAGTGCCAGGTCGCGCTGTGTGGGACGAGGCTGCGGGGTGCTGCTTCCTCCTGTGTCTCTGTGCGGAGCAGCGAGGCCCTGTGGGTGCCGCCACGCACCTGGGGTTCCTGCCAGGGCAAAGGGGGGCTGAGACACCAGCGGATTTGAGGTTCAGGCTGTGCCCTCCCTGGGTTCTGGGGCGCAGGCTTTCTCATGGACTCGGGGGGATGGAGAGGGGTGTCATTTGGAAACACGTGTGTGCGTTTCCTGTGAGAAGAGTGAAGTATTTAACATTTCTCCGAGGAAAACACCCTTCGTTACTTGGTGTGTTCTGTGGCGATGACTTTTCAATTCGACAAACAAGGACTCCTTAGCGTGCGTGCAGGCACCTTGCTGAGGTGGACGGAAGGGACTCCGTGGGTCATGGATGGCCCAGGGCTGTTCCCCTGTGTCACCCTCCCCAGGACACACACTCCATGGGCTGAGCCTGTTCCTGTGGCCCCTGAGCTCAGGTCTGGAGGAGGCGGCAAAGCTGTCTCTGCTGCTGAGCGTGTTGTGTGGCGCCCCTCTGGGGGTGCAGCGAGGCTTTTTCTGGAAAGGGAGCGGCCCGCTCTTCGTGCCAGGAGCTGGGAGGGTTTGCTGGTTAAATGGGCTCTGTGAGTGACAGGTGATGGGGGAGGCAGAGCTGTGTGTGCGGGGTGGTGGGGCTGCCTCTCCCCGCCCCCACCTCCCCTGTACCCTCCTGCTCTTGGAGGTGCCAGGGCGGCTGCAGTGTTCTCCTGGGGGTGCACATGAGCTCTGGGTTGAACCCTTTCCTATGGCCCCAGCACCCAGGGACCCCGAGTGTGACCTCACGTCATTTATTCCGACCGCCTCTGCTCCTGTTGGATTGGTGTGCCACTCCGGCCTTTCCTGGCTTCACCTCACACCCGCATCCCGGTGCTTGAGCACTCAGAAATGGGGAGCCATGCCGTGCCTGCAGGGTCCCTGGAGCCAGCCCTTTGCACTGGGCCCCCACCACGGGGAGAGTGGGTCCCAGCGGGCGACAGCTTTGTGCAGACTTCATTATTAACCACCTTCCCCAGTAGAGCTGATGACCTCAGTGTGGCAGCCCCCAGGTCACCCCTGATTATGGGTGACCTGCCATCGTCGCCCCCAAAGCGTGGGCTCAGTCAGCATCCCACAAGGATGGGGACCGTTGAGTGAGACCTGCCTACTGCCACATCCGGGAGACGGGCAGCCCGCAGTGTCACCGTCCGGGGCGTGAGGAAGGTAGGCCCCCAGGACTGGCCGGGTGTGTGGGGCCACCCTGGCCTGCGCCTCTCTGACCAACCCCTGAGCCCTCTTGGGGCTCCACACAGAGCGGGGAAGTGTGCGGAGAGTTCGTTGTGGTGGGCCAGCACCACGCTGAGGATGGAGGGTCGAGGGGGCGGAGCCCAAGTGCTGGTCCCGCATCAGGGCTCAGCACAGCCCAGTCACGGAAGGAGGGTGTTGCCCCCCACCGGTGGGGACTCCGGGCACCTGTGAAGGGGAGCTTGTGGGTTTGGAGACGTGGCCACAGCGGGCAGAGGGAGAGCAGGGCGGGCCCCGGTTCCAGGAAGCACAGGGGCTTTGTGCCCCCGCCCTGCGGGCACCCCCTCCTGGACACACCTGGGGCTCTGCCACTGTGCTTGGAAACAGGCTCCCCCCTGCAGAGATGCAGGGTGCTCTGCACTGGAAATTTAAAATGGACGTTCTATTAAAATCAATAGATTTTCAGCCACCGCTGGACTGAATGGCTTCGCTGCTCCGGTGTTGGCAGCGGGCGGACGCAGACACCGTTGGCTGCCTCCCTGCTCTCCGTGGGGCGTCTCTGCCCTTTGGGGCAGGGGCACCCAGGATGTGGTCTTCTCTTCTCCCCGTGACTCCGCCCAGCCGGCCAGCGGAACTGCGGCAGGCCTAGCTCCTCCAGCTGGTTTTAGCCACGCCCCCTGGGGCCTGGGACCTGGGACCTGGGACCCTGGACCCCTGGACCCCCGGACCCCCGAACCCCCAGCCCCCCGGGGGTTTGGTGCCTGTGTGCATGCAGACTAATTTAAAAAGACCGTTCACGACAGACGTGGAGTATCCGTGACAAAGATGAAAAAAATGATAAATCGGCTATTGCAAGCTGTGAGAGAAAATTAATGCCCCTTTTTAATTCATCAGTGTACCAACATAGGTAATACATTGCTTACTATGGAATTCCTTCACAGACCTGTTTCTTCTCACAGGTGAGCTCGCTGTCGCTCCGCCCGAATTTCCTGTCTCCCAGGCTTTGGTTCAGCAGGAGAGTCTGTAGGACAGGTGGGGGCACACCCAGGTTTCTGTCCCTGAGTCCTCAGACAGAGGACGAGACCCCTCAGTGGTTCTGGACTCCACTGTTGGGTGGGGCAGCCCCAGGGCCCAGGGTGGCCTCAGGAGGCCCACCCCTGCTGGACAGCCGTCCTCCTTCCACACCCGACCCGCCCTGTGGGGGCCGTGTCCTTCCGTGCCGGGGGCACCAGCTGTGCCAGGGGGTGGCTGAGTGGGCTTGTGACCCTTGAGACACAGGCCACCTTGTCCAGACAGAGCTGGGTCTCTGCCAACAGGACCTCCTTGGAAAATGTCCCCGTGCCCAGCCTGTGTCCTGGCCACCCACCCACCTGGGCCGCTGCTGGGCTGGTCGGAGGCGTTTTCTGCGTTCCAGCGGAACCCAGCTGCCGCTGCAAAGCACATGGCGCTGTGAGTGAGGAGGAACGGGGACCACCCAGGACGCCGGCTCCTACGTTTGTTCCCTCCCCGCCCCTGCTGCCCCCGCAGGCGGGAGGTGGTTGGGGGTGGGAATGGAACTGGAGGTGTGTGTGGGTGCCACTGGGGGACTGGGTGCCTGTGACAGGTGGCACTGTGGCCCTCGCCTCCCCGGGGCCAGCCCCACAGATGGCTCTGGAGGCCCACGGGGCCGGCAGGCAGGGCTCGCCAGGTCTGCTTGAACCAGCTGCCGGGAGGCTTCCGTGAGTTTTGTAGTCCCCAAACTCAAGACCGGCAGGGGGCTGTGCCACTGCAGAGAGGGGCCGGCCTCTCTGCGGCCACAGCAGCTTCCCTGGATTAGGAAAAATTCCGATCCTCTTTGAAAGGAAATAAAGGAGGAACCCAGTGTAAGGACAACAAAAAAAGCTGATATTACAGTTTTTGTGATTACTCACATCCTAGGCCGGAGCCGGAGGAAGCCGGTTATAATGGAATTTCATTTTTTCCTCTTCCAAGCTGTGTCTCTCCCCTTTCTCTGTGATGAGGAGGAGAGGTCTGTGCGTGGGGTGGAAGTGGCACCACGCTCTGCACACAGACCTGGCTCTAGCCTGCTGAGGGCTGGGGGATCGAGGGCGGGGATCGTGGTCTTGCATTAATCCTGCGCTGGAAGGTGCGGTGGAGCCGGGTAGGAGGGCTGGGCCTGCCCCACTCCTCGCCCCAGACGCACGCCCCGCTTGTCCCTTTCAGCTTCGACAGGAGCCTGTAACCAGGTGAGCAGCCCCCCCCCCCGCCCCCGCCCACACCTCAAGCCACCCACCCTCGGCTCTCCAGGGGCGGCGCTCTCAAGCCGCCTTGAGGCTGCTCTGCTCAATGCTCGCCGCCCTGTGTCTGCACCAGGTTCAAAGGGCGGCCTGTTGCTGCCTGAGCCTCTGAGGCTGGGGGCAGCCCCCGGTCTCACTGCTCGAGACGAGGGCAGAGGCCAAGGTGGAGCAGCCGGGCCTCAGCCGGGCCGACCGCAGCGGACTTTTGGGAGTCAGACTTGCATGCGCCTTTCGCGAGGGTGACTCCCGCCCCCCTACCCCTCGCCGCACCCACGCACCCACCGGGTGGACTCCCCTCTGTACACAGAGCACGCCGGGCAGCTCGGCAACCCCGTCTCTGTCGGAAGGGCCTGCCTCTGTCTCGTCTCTTGCTCCGAGCTTAGGTGACCGAGCCCAGAAGTAGGCACATGGCGGCTCAGGGTTGACAGAGCAGTTCCCATGACGTTCTGGCCTGTGCGTCTGAGCAGCGTGCCTCGGCTGCACATTGCCGTGTCTGCGCCATGGACAGCGCGTCGCCATGTCCAGGGCCACGCGTTCGCACTCAGAGACGGGCAGCCTCGTCCCGTGGGCTGCAGGGACAGGAGCGCTGGCTGCTGTAGTGGTGGTGCTCTGCTGACCACGAGCAGACGCTCGGGGAGCTGGCATCGCCCCCAAGGGCCTGACTGTCCAGCCACACCCAGGCGAGGGTGCTGAGCCGTGATGGTGAGCTGCTCCCAAGCAGGGGACAGCAGAAGTGGAGGTTTCGGGAGGACATGCAGACCTAGGACGGAGCTTACGGGAGAGGCTGAGTCTTAGAAACCATCTCCCCTGACTGTGGCTCCAAATAATTCTCTATTCTTAAACTGTGAGACCCGCATACATGTATGGTGTTGTGATTGTTGCTGATTCAAAATGAAACCTCCTATTTGGAGGCTCATGCACCATGTCCACCTGAGTCCCACTCAGAGGACAACAGAGTAATAATCTCTCCCTTTTCACCTGTTACTAAGTACTTGAAAAGGAGAAAGACCCTTTCTGCTGAAGGAAATGGACCTGGCACTTGAGATCCGACTGGCCTTTCTAGAGGAAGACACGCCCAGGCCTTCTCTCTCGGCACCATTCACACGCAGCTGAGGCAGGGTGGCCGGGAGGGCAGGTGCTTTCTGGCTGGGGTGGACCCGAACCTCTCCAGGTCTGGTGCAGTCTGTCCCTGGGCTGGCTGGGCCCCGCCCGTCTCCTGGCCGGCAGCGTCCGCACACCCAGGGCTCTCTGGCACATACGGAGGGATGACCAGAGCGCTGGCGTCTTTCTGGGACAGGCAGACGGAGCTCGAGGTCTGCTCCTGGAATTCACCACCTCACCTTTCGTGAGACGCGTGGGCACCGGGGGAGCCTGCACGGATGATTCCACTTGGGGTCCCGAGTGAAAGTTCTGTTCCTTCTGACAGAGTTGATAGCAGCGCTTTCCTTAATTATTCTTGAGGTTTTGCCCATTACACCATTAGCTTCTTCGGAGGACAGAGACAAATGGCTGGTATCCACAAGAACAAAGTGTGAACCGAAGGCGTTTAATTATTGATGTCTCGGGAACCAAAGGTTCCGCAGTGATCTCGTTGGTGCCTCGCGGTCTGACGGCGGGCGGGCTGGGTTCAGATGCTGCCGGAGACGCCGTCAGGTGAGTCTGCAGGGGGGGCGTGAACCAAGTCCGGGACTGGGGCAGCTCACTGTCTCACATCTGCCCCGAGAAGGGTCTGCCTCACTTGTGCACAGAACGCGGAGGTTGGGTGGCACGCAGGGTGCCTTCGGAGCTGTGTTGGGGGGGTCGCCGTTGCTGGCTTGTTGCTGTCTCCGGGCAGAATGCCTGGCTCAGTCACAGGCACACACACTGTGTGTTGGTGTGCTCAGGTGCATGGGGGTGTGTGCCCGTCTCCAGGTGTGCATGTGTGTGAGCACAGCGCCTGTGTGTGCAGCCTGGTTGGAAGCAGTGTTCCCACAGTCTGGTTCTCAGCAGAGGGATTTCCTGCAGTGAGCCCCCTGGATGCTTTCACACCGAGTGAGGGGAAAAGCTAACAGGTTGAGTCTTCCCCTCGTTCGGTGCCCCGTGTTTCCCCGTGCAGGAGAGGAAGGGCCTCAGGTGTTTGCCCGGCGTGCAGCTCTGACTTGTCACATTTTCAGTGGTCTCAGCTTCTTGATTTTAAAATGTGGAGTGTGGTTCCCAGGTTTTTTTTTTTTAAGATTTTATTTATTTTTAACGAGAGGGGTAGGGAGGCAGAAAGAGAGGGAGAGAAACATCAATGTATGGCTGCCTCTCGAGCGCCCCCTACTGGGGACCTGGCCCGCAATCCAGGCATGTGCCCTGACTGGGAATCGAACCAGTGATCCTTTAGTTTGCAGACCAGCACTCAACCCACTGAGCCACACCAGCCAGGGTGGTCCCCAGGGTTTAAAACAGACATGGAAACCCCTTGCCCATGGCAGACAGGCACCAACGGCCGCTGGACCCAGATTCTGGGGCCTCCGGTCCAGGCCTTAGAAGAGAAGGGACTTTCTCAGATACGTCGCACTTCTGTGCCATCACCTGGTTGACATGGACAGGGCGGGAGGGCAGCCCTGCACCGTCGAAAGTGTGTGTGCCGTTTAGCTTCGACCACCCCAAGCTTGAGTGCTGACTGTCGGCTGGAGTCCTCTCAACCATGTGCACAGTCGGTGAGTGTGCAGTTCGCGTGTCACACATGGCATGCCGTGCTCTCGCAGAGAAGCGAGCACGCAGTTGACCTCACACAGAGGGCTGCCTGCCTTCAACGTGTCCCACGCGCTGTTGTGTCACCAGCTGTAGCAGACAGCTGCCTTCTGTGGCTGCCTCCTTGGAATCATGCAGCGCGTCTCCATAAGATGCATACCCACACCCTGAGATGCACGTGCGTGAGAAGGGGCCTCAGAGGGAGTTGTCCGGAGAGGTAAGCACCACCCTCACCGAAGGCTCAAAGCGTCCAGACGTGTGCACATGTGCTCACACATGCACTCACACACACGTGTGCATGTATGAGGCTTCAGTGTACACAGGGCTGCTCCACAGACACTGGAGATGCAGAGCCTGGAAGAGCTGGACAGTAGCTTCCCTTTGTGAAACAAAATGCACTTTAATTTTCTTATTAAAAAAGTAATGCACGTGATACAAAACCCAAGCGAATCAAAGGGGAGGCCATGGAGAACAAGCCCCCTCCCCTGGGCAAGCACTGTCCCCTTTCGAGTTGTGTCCTTCCGCATACTCACTGTCATACACACACTCACGCTGCCTCTCTGCGTGCCATTAGAGGTGCGTCCGGAAGTGACAGAGGGCGGCCGATGGACAGACACATGCGTGGCGGCTCAAGTGGAAACCGCAGGGGTGGGGGAGCATGGGTGACGTCCTTTAACTCTGTGCTCCAGTCTCACAGTGCAATGGCGGCAGAGCGTGCGTCTCAGTGGCCAGCTCGTGTCACGCTGTGTCCCCTCGCCGAGGTTCTCGGGTGCCACACACACTGAGCTGTGCGGGGCGGCCTTGTGCTTTCCGGGGGGCCCGTCCCCAGTGCACGGCTTTCTCTCCGGAGGGCCACGTGCATTCTCCCCAGGACATCTTCTCCAGCAACGCCACACCCTTCAACACGGTCTCTCTGCAGTGCCCCCGTCCACACGCGTCTCTGTGGGGACGGTGCCCACGGTGGAACCATCAGCCGAGCGGGCACGTCCAGGTCACAGCGGCAAATCCCCTCCCACGGCGTCCTGGCCCGCAGCCTTGGCATCGAGGGCAGTCGCCCCCTCCCACTGCGTGCGTGTGGGGACCAGGATGGGAGAGGAAGCGTAGGAGTCCTCTGCTCATCTCAGACCGTTTGCCTTTGTTATTTAAATCTCTGGATGACAAAACAGGGCTGACATTTCTAGGACACGCACCTTTAGATTCAGCGGGACAGACGGCCTTGCTGGGTGGACAGACAGGAAGACCAAGGCCTGGAGTTGGGGCCAGAAGAGCCCCTGTTCCGTGGTCACTTCCTGGCTGAGCCCAGCCACCTGAGGCCCAGCATCTGGGACCTGGCTCTGTGCTCGGCTGCAGGGGACCGCGCCGTGGGCGCCGCGGTGCCCGGGGTGCTTACGCGGCCTGGTGGCGGGGCCCAGAGGCACCCCGAGTGCTCGGGTCCAGCTCCCACGGCCTGGGCAGTGGTGGCCAGCGCGCAGCACGGCTCCGTAGATAATGACTGCAGAAGACTGGAAACGTCCTTTTGGGTTTTGGCTGAATAATATTTAAGGATTTTGAAACAGTGACTTAATTGTGTTTTTATGTAATTGATGGCGTTCTAGTAAAATGCATTGAGACACCACATCAGCACTTTTCTAACTGTTCCTCGGAGAGAAGTGTGCTCATATGAAAATGGCTCCTTCCCTTCCCACTCACGGAACTGAAAACGAAGTGGCGGTGCTTCTGCGGAGCCGCGGTGCCCAGGGACGCTCCGCTTTTAAAGTGCCCCCCTCTGGACGCCGCCGCAGGAGCGCCAGGCTGCCCTGCGGTGGGATGTCTGGTTGTCCCGGCTCCGGAAGCAATGCAGGGCGGGCAGAGGGCCGGTTGGCAGGAAGTCGGTGCAGAACGCTGCCTGGGCAGGTTTTGTGGACCTCCCGTGTCCCCACTGGTCAGCTGCGAAGGTCCAGAGGAGGCCCTGAGCGTCCCAGCCGGGAGCCCCTGCAGCCCCTCCTCAGCGGGTTCCGCCCCTGCGCCCACTGTGGGTGCTGGAGGGAGAAGCTTGCCATGCAGAATAGCTTCCCTTCTCAGAAGCTGTGTGTGAATTTGAGGCCCTCCTAAATTTATGTTGGCATCAGAGAAATCAGGGCCTTTAAATAAATTATATTAGTTTTCCTGGTCTTTTGCACCATTGCCTTATGGGGAGGGGTCTGCAGTTTAAGTTGACAGTAAGAATTAATTTTGGTCCAAAATTTTGCTAGTTTGATATTTTATTCTGAAGAGTCAAATTGTGAATGTTAAAAATTCAAACAGTTGCTTCCTAATTGTGGAAAACTCACAATTCTACTAAATTAAAAAACAATAACAATGTTTTAAACGTGCCTCTGGCTGCCTTTGAGTGGCTTGGACCCAGGGTGCTGGGCACATGGGCCGCAGGCGTGTGGCGTGTGCACACATGCCAGGCGGGCTGGGCACCAGCTTCGGTGTGGCTTCAGCGCTGCCGTTTTCCTGAGTCTGCTCTGGTGCCCCTTGAGGCTTCCAGTCCTCAGGCCCGTGGGTCCCCTCAGTGGGGACGGCCACTCCTGCAGTCTGTGGAGACGGTGCCCCTGGGAGACTCTGCAGCCCCTGGGGAGCCTGTGGCAGGGTGGGTGGGTGGCAGGTTTGGGGCAGAGCCCCCTTCACTGTTTGGGAGAGATGGCTTTCCAGCATGTGGCAGCGTGGGCAGGTGGCTGGCTGAGCCTGGTGCTGGACGGGAGTCGCGGCACAGCAGCCCACGGGCATGACGGGCAGAGGCCAGGCCCCTCGCAGTGGCCAGGCTCACTGCGGGTCCGCCAGCGTGGGGCCCCTGGTGTGCACAAGGCAGCTGCGTGCCGCCGCAGCCCGATGGGGTCCGGTGCTCCCGCGTCGTGGCGCCCTTTGACACTCAGTCCTTGCGGAGGTAGACACAGAAGCCCGAACAGAGACCAGACGCGGAGCATGCGGAAGAAAACTGCACCGACATAATAGTGCTTCCTCTCCTCGCTGAAACGCCAAGTTCGTGCATCTTGATGCCTGGAATACATTCAGTTTTTTATGATCTCCCTCATTTACAGGAGATCGTCACTGAACTGCAGCGGGTTTCTCTGCCCAATCGTTGGGCAGCGAAGACCGCCGCTTGCCCCCGTGGGGCCGCAGGCCAGACAGACCCGGGCTGGACAGACTGAGCAGTGCTGGGCCCGGGGGGCAGCGCGTGCCCTGTGGGCAGCGGGCAGTCCCCACTCTGGGCCGTCCCCGCCTGCCAGCACAGGCGCGTCTGCAGCAGCGTCCACGGAGAGGCGCCCTCCGCTGAGCGCTGCGTGGGACAGCGGGACAGACACGCGGCGCTCACGTCGTGACAGGAGAGGGGACGTCGTGCCTCGGGCTCCACGGCGTGTTTCTTCTTCCGCACACCCGTCTTCCCTTTGCGTCCGTCCGACAGCACACGGTGTCACTGGCCCCCATGTCCGGTGGGGGTGTCTGGGCTCTCTCGCTTCGGAGGCCTGGGCGGGTGGAAGGCAGCAGGGGCCCGGAAGCATGTATCCCCTCCCTCGCGGTTCCGTCCTTCTCACCTCCTCTTTCCCGGCCCCCACTCCCCTCCCCCTCGGACCCCTCCCCCTCGCACACACGCACCCCGGGCTGGCAGCAGGTCCACAGGGACCGGGGTTTGTGGGGCTGGAGCCTGTGTTACGCGGCATCTGGGCGCTAGTGGGTGTTCCTGCGGCTCCGCACAGGGCCTGGGGCTCCGGGCGGAGCCGAGGACAGGTCACCAGATGTGCACTCACTAGGAGGGCAGTTTAAAAATGAGAACTTGGGCGTCTTTGGGGCGTTGTGGCGGGGAGCGTGTCTGGGGGTCGCAGCGAGGTGACGAGGCGGAGCTAGGCCGTGGAACCTGGGAGCGGGGTCCAGCCCTGCCCATCTGCTGGCCACCCCGTCATCACCTGTCTCTGTGTTGCAGCGATGGACAGGGGCAGGGGTCACCTGAGGACGCGAGGAGCTGGGAGGGTGGGGAGGGGGCGAGCGCCGCGTCCTGCTCCTGCGGTTCCGCTGCGGTCCCTCCGGACCAGCGCCTCGTTCCGTTCTGTGCGTCTAGAGAGCGTGAGGCCATGCGCTGACCCCACCTGCTGAGCTGCGCTTCTGAGGTCTTGAGGCAGATGCTCACCTCCGGGAGGGTGCGCCGGAGGCGGCCTGGTCAGGGGCCCGCTGGCCACCTCTCACAGCCCTTGGGGGTGCGAGCCCTGCCTCTTCCTCCCCTTCATGTGGCGGAGGTCAGCAATGCTCAGGCCTTGGCCGCGTCCTGCAGCCAGAGGCAGAAATGTTCCCCAGAGCCCCGCGAACTCCCAGGCCTTCAGCGGAACCCATTCTTGCTGGGGCCAGAGCCCCAAGAGCCAGGGCAGCCTTGGCCACGGGCCCCACCTCCCTGCAGCCAGGCGGCCAGAGGACCGTCTCCTGGGCACACCTGCTGGTGTCTTGGTTACAGCGCCGCAGAGACCTCGGGCGGGCGGGGCGGCCACTCAGGCGCCCGGAGTGGTGCAGGCAGAGGGCCCTGCAGCTGCAGGCGTTGTCCTTGGCTGGGGACCCACGCACAGAGCAAGCCTGTCCTGCCAGCCGTTGGGGTTCAGAAAGACAGTTTTGCCTGGCCCATCTGACTTCTTTTAGGGTGAATAGTATTCACACGGGGGATGTCGCAGAGCAGCAACAAGGAAGGAACTCAGACTGTACGCCATGGCAGGGTGGGCGTCAGAGACGCCGTCGGAGGAAGGGAACGAGTCTGGGGTGCAGAAGGGGACGTGCGCCTGGCATCGTCCTGGTCCTTGCGTGTGTGTCCAGGAGACCTGCCTGGAGCGGGGGGGCAGGGGCGACCTTTTGTCACTTGCAGGTCGGTCCCAGTCCATGGGGCCCTGTTTGTCATTGCGCGTCCCTTTCCCGGGAATTTTGGACAGTTTGGATCTTCCACGAGAAGTGTCTCTGGGTGTGGCCCTGGCGACCCTTCGGCTCGAAGCTCTGACTCTAGCCACACGGTCACAGTTGCGTTTCAGTTTAGGGAGGTTCAGTGAGAAACTGTCACTTCGATCAGCCGTTGATTTGGGAAAGAATTATGAACCGAAGGGCCTGTCACTGCTGTGTCTGGGGGCTCCTGGGGACAGCCCACCTGCTGCCCCTCCTCCTCTGCATGCCGACTCTGCATCCCATGCGGCCCTTCTCAGGGGTGGTCGTGTTTCGTGTTTCAGGGTGAGGAAACGTGTTTTGTTAATGCTTTTGTCGGGGGGTGGGGGGGAGCCCCCGAGCTCCTCTTCCTCCTTGGCCTGGGGCCACTTGGTGAGCCAGGAGCACATGCAGGTGGGCAGGCACACGGCTTCCACGGAGGTGGCCTTCGGCTCAAGGCAGCTCAGGAGGAGAGGTGCTGACCGTGTTGGCCCAGGGGCTGCCGCTGCGTCTCGCTGTCTCCCCGCTCAGTGTGGCGTGATGATTCGCCATGGAGTTGTTTTCACCTTCGCGGGTATTTCAAATTCCTAACGAAATCTCTGAAAAGTTTATTGGACACAAGAGTCATGTGCAAAATTCTTAAGGAATAAAAACAATTTTCTGTATTTGTGTATATGGAGCCCTCTGTGTGCACAGCATTCTGGGGCCCGCCCTGAGCCTCCCCAGTGCCGTGTTCTTGTTCTGCAGGGAGCAAGCAGCCCCGAGACTCCAGACGGGGCAGTTTTGACGCCTGTTCTTGTGCCAAGGTCTGCTCACCAGTGAAGCAACTCCCTGGGTCCCCAGGACCAGGCTCACGTGGCCACGGAAGAGCCCACTTTGGAAGGAGTGAGGTGCATGTGGCCTGGGCACCCGGCTGCCAGGAAGGGCCCCGGAGGGTCCCCATGGAGGCACCGGAGCTGCTGGGAAGCCCTGCCCTGGGGACCTGGTGTTTGCCGTGGTGACTGGATCCTTCCTCCTGATAGTGGAGATTCCATCTTTGAGAGATGGCAAGTTAAGATACTTCTGCTGAATGAACTTCTGCTAAGTTTCCGAGCCGTCGCTGGATTTAAGACATAATTGCTCTCCGTGTTGATGCCGTCTTTTGTCAGAATTGTTTTTCATTGTTTTTAATAAAGGGATACAAATAATAGAAGACATTTTAGAAAGTGGGTTTTTGTTCTATTATTCATGATACTAAAAATTACCCAAAATAGATACTTCACAAAAAAGGATTTTGTTACAAAAGTGACTAATTTAAACAGTTCGTACAATGAACTTGCTAACGATCCTCAGTCCAGAGGTGCGCAGCGCTCCCGCTGCGGTTCCTCACGGCCAGAACCGCACAGAAAGTTCCTATTGTGTCGCGCAGTGAGTCTCACACAGCCGTCCTTTATCAACAGATGGCAACCAGCACATGAAAAATAATTAAAAAATAAAATGAAAAGAAACCAAGAATGAATTAAAGTGCTTCTTTGCGTTCTGATCTGCATTTTTGGTTTAGAATTTTTATGGTGAATTGCCATATTATCTGTTATATCAGTTTACAATGAGGCTCCTATCAGACATAAAACAGATTTATAATACCATTAAAATACAATATCAAAGAATGAATAAGCAATTCAATAAAATTACAATAACACAAAGATAAAATGAAAGCCTTTTCAATAACAGTTTTATGCAAGAACATTTTGCAGATAAATATGTGTTTATAGATCTTTTAAATGTACATTTGTTATACTGTTCCTAATAGAGCCACAGGGGTTAATTTTTCCTGTGTTGTCTTTTGTAAGTGGTTTAAGAGCTAACTGCAAAACTCCTCAATAGATTGTTCTGAATCTCTGAATTGATTTGGGTGAAGGGGGCTCTCACAGTCACACGCAAGCACGTTGGCGTGGCTGGGCCCCTGGCTGGGCAGAGGTGGGGGGCGCCCCCCGGGGCCCAGACGTGAAAGAGATGGGAGGGAAAGTTTATAAACGAAGTTGGACTTGGAGATCTTCCTAACCCGGATGCTCAGGTCTGATTTCAGGAAGGAAAGTTAATAAAAACCAAAAACAAAGAGCCGAGGACGACAAGCCGCTCTCACTGGCCATGACGGGCAGGCGGCAGGGATGGCAGCGAGGCTCCAGGTCCGCCGTGGTCCCTGGGCCAGGGGAGAGGCCGCCACCCACGAGGCCGTGCCCTGCGCCCTGTGTGGCTCCGCCGTGCCCACACCTGGCTCATGTGTCTTCGCCACGCATCCCGTTGACTTCCTCTGTATTTTCAGCAGGGAGCTCCCCAGGCCTCCATGATTCTCGCCAAGCTTGGCCAAGAGGGTCAGTTCGGCTGAGAGGCATGGCAGGCAGGTCTGAGCTGCCAGCAGGCTCCAGGCAGGGGTGAGGCCCTGTCCCTGGCTCTTTGAGCTTCCCTCTCTCCGTAGCGCCCGCTGTTACGGGTCCTGTCGTCGTAGGGGCAGAAGGGGACCGCACCCTGGTCCCGTGAGGTCGGTCTGGAGCAGTGGCCCTGGAAAGGCTGCGGGTCAGGTCACCGCACATGTCTCCTCACCTGGGCAGCTGGCCATCGTTGGCTCTGGCCGGGGCAGGGGGCACTGCCCAGGGGTGGAGGGGAGGCTGATGAAAAGGAAAACAGGTTGGGCTTTGCTGACAAGCGGAAAAAGCCCTGAGTGTAGAATGTTGTGCCTGGACCAAAGTCCCTGAGACGAGGTGCAGACTCCAGGGGCCGGGAGGCCCCTGTCTTTGTTGCAGTCACTTCGCGGGCCAGGCGTCACCTTCCAGCGGCACGATGGGAGGTGCCAGGCCCTCGCAGATGCTGACTGTACTGTAGGTGCTGTCGGCTGCGGCAGAGAGTAAAAGCAGGCAGAGGATATTTGGCTGGAATGTATGTGCCTCAAATAATTGAGAAATAAAGCGAGGTAGCGCCCAGAAAGACTCCTCAGTGACACAGGGCGCAGCCTCCGAGGTGGGGCGGGGCCTGGCTTCCCCCTCACCTTCTTCCCAGGGGAGGGAACGCCGTTGTGGCCCTGCCCCTCCTCCCCCCCACGGAAATTTAGAATTCCGCATTTTCACTCCCTCCCTCGCTGTTCCAGAGATTTCAGTGCCCGCTGCAGCGGCTGCTGCAAATAGCCCCGTCCCCCCAGCCCCGGCTGTGTGGCTGCACGCGGCTTGATTGCATCATTAGTCCTCGAGTGCCGTGCTCACGGAGACAGGCCGGCATCTTGGACATTAAAGTGGCGCCCTGTCGTGTGCGTGGAGAGGCTCCGCGCACTCCCCCGTGCAGACCTGCTCTCCCCGGGCCTCGGAGCAGCACTAGGTAAACAGCCCCAGGAGAGGCTCTGGCAGTGCTGCGTGCCTGCAGCGCTCACACACGGTGCCCCGGGGGCTCCGCTGCAGGGAACGCCGCGCCCCCACCAGCAGGCGTGTGCAGATTTGGGCAGATTTCCCCGTGGAGTCGCAGGGAGCCCCTGCCTCCGCCAGAAGGCAGAGCTTCCTCGAGCGCTGCTGCCGCCTTCCCCCAGGACTTGGAGACCTTCCCGGGTCTCAGATTCTTAGGGGCTTCGGACCCTCTCTGTTCGCCTTGATGTTTGTTTTCTTCTCCTCGCAGACCCACTCAAGGTGGAGGTCTAATTGTACACAGCAGCGGTTATTACACCTCGCCACTCTCTCCTAAGTTGCCACTTGATTAGTGCTGAATGGGTAAAAGTGACAAAATCCTTCTCTGTAGGAAAAAAAAATGGTCCATGTCTCTTTAAAGTCTTTGTCCGGCTGGTTATTTTTTATATGAGCTCAGCTCACATCACTTTTTATTAGCTTAATAAATCACCTTTCTTGTCAATCAAGCAGCAGAGAATAATTGGATATGGTTGAAGCCTTGCGTGATGGATTATAAATCATTCAAGATTAAATTAAAAGATAATGCACAAACTTAATGGTTTGTGTTTTGCAGTCTAAATTGCCTCGGAGCACTGCTGTTTTCAGCTTTATTGCCAGCCGTTTTTCTTTTCACAAAACCTTTCTGATTTTGGCCCCTTTTTATTTCTGTTTATCATCATTCTGATGGTATTTCTCATATTTACCTTTCAGTGCTGTGGCCAGCAGGCTGGGCGGCGGGGGGCCGCTCCAGGACGGGGTTGCCCGGCACCTGGCATTGGCCTGGGCCGCCCTGTGATGTCCCAGGTGGGCAGGACCCCACCCCCGGCTGGGTCCCGGGAGGAGCCCGGGGTCTGCTCCTGGGAGGAGAAGTGGCCTCACTGCCTGTCCCAGGTCACAGCTGGGGCGATGCCGGGCTCCGGTCAGAGGGCCGGCCGGTGCTGTACAGAAGCGGGGGTGGATGGGGGCCCAGGCGTTTGTCTCAGAGGAGAAGGGAGAAGGGGAGGGACAAGAAAAACCATCACGTTGAACTTGGGAGTTCAGAGCAGAGTTGGATTGGTTGGTAGGTGGTGTTCTGAGTCGTGCCTCCCAGCATCCCTTGCAGCGGGGCATTTGCCTGTGGCCGGGCGGACACTCCTGCAGCCAGGAGCAGGAGCTCAGGTGCCGGAAGCGTCTGGGCAGCACTGATTTCCTCCCTGGCTCGTGCGCAGGACAGAAGCGTCCTGTCACAGCTGTCTGTCTGTCCTTCCAGCTTCATCTGCAGTGTTCAGAGTATGCAGGATCCAGCTTCCTTTCTTCCCAGGCCGGAGCCTCCCAAGGCCCAGGAATGGGGCCCCTCCAAGGGGGTCCGTTTGGAGGTCCTTCCGCTGGAGCGTCCTTTTGCCTCTTCCTCGCCCGCTTCCCCAGGGCCCAGAGGGACCTGTGCGTGGGTGGGAGCTACGGCGATTACAGAGCAAGGTTCATCCAAATGGTTAATTCCTCCCTTTCTGCTGCAAAGTTAATTAATGTAATCTAACACATCTTGAGGCAAAACTATGCACTCAGATATGAATAAAATCCTGGTATTTTGCAAAATACAAATCTGGCACTCAGAACAATTCACAATCACTCAAATTACAAGTTCTGCACGAGAACGTGGTATCACAAGGGGCTGAGAAACCCTCTCATTAGAAATGATTCAGAACCGCCAGCCGAGGGCCCAGAGGAGGCCAGGCGGCCGGAGGTGAGCAGCGCAGCATTGGCGGGGGTGGGGGTGGGGGGGGTGGTCCCTGCACTGTTGTGTGGGTTCTCACGGGGGCAGCTGCGGCCCTGGGCCTACTCTGGCCCACGTGGGGGTGGTCAGCCCCGCTCCTGCAGTCTCTGCTGGCTCAGGCCTCCACAGACCTTGGGGTGGGGGGCTGCGGTCCCGGCCAGACCAGAGTGGTGGTGGCAGAGGCAGGCTCCCTGGTCTACGGGCCCAGGGGTCCAGTCTCAGGTACAGGGCACCCTCCCCTGGGCCCTGGAGCTGACTGCCACCCACGGGCAGGCCCGAAGGTGGGGGAACATGTGGCCCTGGGTGGGGGTCCAGGAAAGGCTGAGAGAAGTGCCCTCCGGGCTGGGCACAATTGGAACAGCCCCTCCCCAGGACGACCTACAGCCTGGTGAGCAGGGAGTCCCAGGCTCCCGGAGTCGCCCACCTGGGACACCTTGGCAAGTGAGCGTGCTGCGCCAAGACCACGTTCCAGCCTCAGAGCCTGAGACCCTTCCCAGAAGGGCTGCTCCTGGGGGAGCTCGGGCCAAGGTGCTGGGCTCAGGCAGGATCCATCCACTCCTGCCCCTCCCTTGTGGGACCTGTGGCCCCCACCCTCAGTCAGGGCTGGCTTACCTGTCGCTGCCATATTTTGGGGTGTCTGGGAGGGATAGAACTGTCACCCCCACAGATGCACGCCCTGCCAGTGTGTGGGAACAGGAGGCCTTTGCACGATCCACGGCAGTCAGATGGGATGCCAGCCAGGAGCACCCTGTAGTGTCCTTGCCAGGTCCGGGGCCCGCAGACTGACCGCACACGCGTGTTCAGACCCTGGAGCAGGACTCCCAGTGCTGCCAGGACTCGGCCAGGCTCCGGTCGTGGCCAGGCCTGGGGCTGCGAGTCAGACATGAAGCATAATGTGACTCATTGCAAACTCTACATTTTTATTAGCGTGTTTATTAATATTGAGGTTCGATACCTGGACCCTCCCGTCTCCCACAGAGGAGCTCGCCATGTCCCCCCTGAGGCTGGAGTGCCGTGCTGGCCACTCAGCACCCGGAGAGCCAGGCCCTCGCCGTGGGTGGGGCCAGGCATGTGAGAGGGCTTCTTGCAGAGCCCTGTCTGGAACCTTCTATGGCTGCCATGCATCCGAGCAGCGTAGCATCCTGGGTGCGGACCTCTTGTGCAGTTCGACATGACAGTCACCACGTGCGCCGCCCGACCAGTGCTGTTGACTCCGTTTTCAAGTCAACTGCACTCATTTTTAAGAAGAACGTGTGTCGCTTTCGTAAGTGAAGACCCAGAATCACTCGCCATAAAGAGAAAATAACCCTAAAAATAAACGCAGCGAAATCAAACAATGTCATTAACTTCTGGCTGGATTCTCCTGGTCGTCTGTGGCCTCATCCGACGCCTCATCTCTCTTTTTTGAAAAAGCAGATTCGCCAGCGTGAGGGGTGCTCACACCAGCCGGGTTCTTTCTCCGCGGAGTCCCCAGAAGGAAAAGTGACAGGGCTGACAAGGGGTGATTTATGGCCACGAGAGCCAAGGTGAACCACCTGGTGTTTCCTGGTCCCACTGGTGGAGTGTGTTGGCCGCTGAGACAGTCTGGATCTCAGGGACGGCAGTGGCTGCCTGCTCCTCACAGGGGTCCCCTGCATCCGGGGCTCCAGGGCTGTCCCCACAGGAGCAGGAGGGGCGAGGACCTCAGAGACCTGGGACCAAGGGAGCCACAGTGGCAGACCCCCAGCCAGCCCGGCGGCCTGCTGACCCCCCTGACCACGTGCTCTCTGTGTTGTCCAGGGTGCAGGCACCTACCGAGTGTGGCCACTGGGGGTGTTGCTGAAGAGCTGAGTTTTGCACTGATGGGTTTGCTCTTAATTCGTCACGCCCGTGGCACAGCTGCAGGTCTTCTGTGCCTCGTGCTTGTCTCCCTGACCTCGTGCTGGCTGCCCCGGTCACCAGCCATGGGAGAAACAGGGGACCTCCCCCCGAGCTGGGGTGTGCAGAGCCCAGCAGCGAGCAGGGCTCTGTCCTTGTCCATCGCCTCTGCCACAGCAGCCCTGGGCAGCGTCAGCGTTACCGCCCTGTGTGCAGACAAGGAAACTGAGGCCTGAAGGCCCCGAGATGGGGTATGCAGTGACCCCCCAACGCCGCCTGTGAAGAATCCGTGCCTTTTTGCCCGTGTGGAACTTAAACAGGGTCCCCGGCACCCTGTGCTCCTGCTCAGCCAGGGACCCCAGTGCCTGTGTGGAGCCCGGGGTGGGGGCAGCACTGATCCCCGCCCCGTCCCAGCCCAGTTCTGCAGTCTGCAGGACAGGCCCTCCCGTCCGGCAGGGAGCACACCCATGTGGGCAAAGCCTGCGGATGCGCAGCCTTCCCTGCCTCTCACCCGGGACACAGTGGCTTTGGGGCCGCAGGTCGTGGCAGCAGGGCTGGGGTGCCTTGGTGATCTCTGGCTGTCTCTGCCTGTCTGTCTGCCCCACCCCACGTGCGAGTTCTCCTCTGTCCTAGGAGTTGGGGGTGGAGGGCGTTACCTGATAGATAAGCCCACAGCTGGGCTCTCCAGGGGGCTGATGTGCACGCCTCCCTCCCCCCCCGCCCACCCCTACGCCCCCCCGCCAGCCTGCTCCAGGTTCCCCGCTGTCACTGAGAGCAGCCACCTCGGGGCTGCAGAGCCCAGGTTCTGCCCCGGTCTCTGCCCCTGGGTGTCCGGGCCAGAGAGGAGGGCAGCATTTTGGGTGGAGGAGGGATTTCGAGCACCCACGCTGCTTCTGGGCTGCAGGAGCAGAGCTGGCCGCCTAGGCACAGCTCTCCCGGATGGGGACCCACTCTCCTGGCTGCGCCGGGATGGGCACTGGGGGGGGGTCCCCTGTGGGGACCGTCGGGGCTGGTGGGGCAGCGTGCTCTCTGTGCCCACATGCCACTGTCCCATGCGGACATGGCACCAGGCACTGGGTACCGTGCTCCGTACTGCCTGTCAGCAGCTCCGTGTACATGTGGAAAGTTCACATTCACCCTCCTTTATGCGTGAAGACTCAGAAGGCCTTGTCATCTACCCAAGACCCCAGCTGCTCAGGGAAGAGTGGAAGGGCCTGAGACTCTGCATTCTGGCCCAGGGGCCTCACACTGCGCGCCCCACACATGGCCAGCACCTCTCCGCCTTCTCCCCGTGTTCACTCTCCTTTGGCCCTGAGCACAGGCCAGTCCGTCTGCCCCTCAGGCGGCAGGCGTTTGCAGACCCCCTGCGTGGTAGCACCTGGGCCGATGCAGCACCGCAGGGGAAAGGAGGGCCCTGGGGCTCGCTCCCCGGGAGGGAGTTGGGGGCGGGCTGTTTCCTCCCTCTGGCCGCCCCACACGCTCTGCCTCGGCTATGTGGACTCTGTGTCTTCAGTGTCCCACCCACAGGCGTCGGGAAGTAGCAGGAAGGAGGTCGTCCCATGGGACCAGGCGGGGGTGGCATGGCAGCAGAGGCTTAGCCATGTGATGAAGGGGGCCGGGGGTCCTGGGGGCAGGGAAGGGGGTATTGTTGCAGCTCAGGGAGGGGATGTCCTGGGTGTTCCCTGTGGCCACAGACCCCTCCAAGGGCACTGGGGTGCCACAGCTCATGTCCCAAGTCACGGGGTGGATGTGGAGCAGCTGCTCAGGCCTGTGCTAGCAGGTACAGGGACGGACACCAAGACAGGCATCCTCAAGGTGACCGGAGTGCAGGGGATGTGACAGAAGTGGGTCTTCCTCGCGGGGGCACCCTGATGGAGGCAGCTGCTAAGAGGGGGGCTCATGTAGGAGGAATGCCTTACTCATCCCAGGGACTCTGGGGTGGGTGGCTGCTGACAGTGGGGTGCAGACTCGACATTGGGGTGCTGCCGAGTCTCAAGGGAGCGCCATGCCCACGGTCATCCTTGGAGCCATCCTCGTTCTGCGGGCCTCGCTGTCTGGTGCTCCAGCAAGGCCGAGCAGACTGGTCTCGCTCACAGGACTGAGGGTGCGCCCTTCCCCGCCAGGCCCCCCGCCCCAGGCTGCTCCCTGGCTCCCTGGCGCTCCCTCCGCGGGTGCCAGGTGCTCATCTGCATTCACGGGGTGGTTCTGGGGCCGTGAAGTCACTCAGGCGCATCTCTCTCGAGTGAGCACCCCGTGTGGAGTGAGTTTCAGCCCAGGGGCCCCACACCAGGGGGCTGGGTGGCCCCCCACCCCCCGGGCCTCCGGCTGCTGCAGACACTGTCCACCTGGGCACGGAAGCCCCAGCCTCGCCCATGGATGCCCACCTGGAGGCCCCGCCCCTTCCAGCCTCCATCCTTCTCCCTCCGGCCTCGTCCTATTTAGGGGTCACTCCATACCCCAGCCCCGACCTTGGACGCCCTAGTGCTGTCCCCAGGGCATGGTGCGAGGGGGTGCCCCTGGCCGGCTGTCTGCAGGGGTGGCCAGCAGCGCCTCTCTGCGTCTTTGTGCCCATCAGCCTGCAATCGGAGGCCGCACGTGGCCAAGGACCCACAGAGGGTGAGCTTCCGGCTGGCCCCAGAGAGGACGTCAGGCGCGGTGTCGTGGGGGTGGCCCTGACCGTGGAAGCAGGGGCTGGTTCCTGATGTCAGTAGTCCTCCCCCTCCTGTGGGCCCCATTTTCTCCTTTACTGACTGACTCGAGGGACTCGGCACCTGCTGGAAAGATCGCTGCCACCTCCCCAGCTCTGGAGCGATGTGAGTGGGCCGCCACAGCAGGGCTCCCACAGGCGTCCTGGATGGTGTGTCTCTCTTGCCGGGCAAGAGCACTGGCCTGGTGGGGACTGAGGAGCGGGCTGGTTCCTGGCACAGGGCGGGCAGGGAACGGCTGCCTCTGGTGCATGTGGGCACCTGGCCGCCAGGGAGCAGCCACCATGCCAGCTCTGTCTCCGCCACCCTGCGCACCAAGAGGAAGCCCGCCGCCCCGAGCACCCCAGCTGCCACTCCCGGAGAGGCTTGCAGGCCAGGCTCACCGCAGCAGAGCCCATGGTGTCGGTCCCCACAGGGGCAGTGACAGACATTAGACCAGTGTGTTCCGGGCTGTAGGCGCAGTCTCTGTTTCCAATGCATTTTCCCTCATCTTGACTTCACTGAGGACAGAGCAGACCGGGGCCCTGGGCCCTGACTCCTATCCTTTCGCAGTAACATCTCTGGCTTCTAATTCCAGAGATGAGCTTGTGTCCGAAACACTAGGTGTGGGACAAGCCTGGTCCCATTGCCGCCCCGCAATGCCAGTTTCTGCCACGACTGCCCACCGCTGACACTCGAGGAGCCGGCCACACCCGCAGGGCAGCACCTGGGGAAGCAGCCGAGGCCGAGAGTGGGAGCCAGAGCATCAGGGATTTCAGTTCTGCTTTATTCTCAACTTGAAATGGAGGAAAACAGACAAAAAACAAATAAGAAAGCTAAACAGTTGCGTGAGAGCTAGCAATTTGCCGGGCCCGATGACAGACACTGCATTATCATAATTGTCTCCTCCACATGATAGGACAGAAAAATAATAATGTCATTTTATTTATAGCTGGGGTGGCCCCTTTATGAGAGTCATACAAGTGGCTGCCAAGTGGAGTCGGTCGAATGACATCTCTTGATCAGGGCTGTCCAAAGAGATCAAAGATGAGTGGCAGGTAATGGATACCCAACGACAAACCAAATCGAGAGCAGAAATGGGGCTGCCAGGGCTGCCAGTTCCCCATTAGAGGCGAGCCGGAGGCAGGCAGGCCGCCTGACACGTTGGCCGAACACCTAAATCAGCCGAGCGTCAGCGCTAAAATTGTGTATTATCATTGGAAATGGCTATTATTTCCTCAGTAACATTTCTGTTAAGGCTTTGTTTGTGCCGGGCTGACCCACAGTCGGGAGCGGAGTTGGATGGAGGCAAGCCCCGTGGACGGGGGCCCTGCGGTCCGGGCCGCCCCCTGGCTTGAACCCCCGGGCCCAGGGGCAGGCCGCCTGGCTCTGCATCCTGTGCTGGGCCGGCAAGGTGCCCCCTGGAGAGACCAGGTCCCACCCTCGCGTTTCCCTGCTCTGGCCCATCACTCCCTCTTCTCCAGTCTTCTCTGCCATCCAGTTGGCCTATCACGAGCCCCACGGAACCTGGAACCTTCCAGAACACAGGGTGGGGGTGGCCTGAGCAGATGGAGGAGAAGGAGGGAAGGACGGCGCCCGCTCCCACGCTCACAGCCCGTGCAGGACGGACAGGCAGAGGCAGCTTCCCGAGGCACCGGGGGTGGGGTGTGGGGGCGGGGGGCCTCTTCCTCTGGCACGTGAGTCACGCAGTGAAGTTGCTCTTTGTAGACGTGGCGTTTAGGAGGGTTAGGTGGGAACAACATTTACTAGTCCTTAAAGACTGTGGGGGTGAAACGAAAGAAAAGAAACCCTCCAGAAACAGGAGGCACGAGGCTGCGAGATTCCAGGAGAGAGCCCGTCCCGGGGGCGCGCAGGTGGCGCGGCGGGTGATTTCCATTCCGTGGAGCGTGCCGGCATGTTACAAATATTATTAAACATTGAAATGAGCGTACGAGTTTGCTAATTAGTACGTTTCTCTTTCTTTTAATAATCCCGGTGCATTTTCTTTCTTTCCTCCCTCTGTCTGTATGCACGCGGTAACCCTAAAGAATATATTTAGAAACATAATTAGTTATAATTAGAAGCAAACAGACCTGGCCCAGGGTGGCTCCGATTTGTCTCACGGAATCGCAGGTAACGGTGGCAGCAGCAGACATCATGTCCCCTGCTGCCTCACGAAGCGACGGCCTGCCACATGTGTGTGCGCACACGGGTGTGCGCACACCCATGCGTGTGCAGGCCCACGCGCCTCCAGGACGAAGGAGGCAGCAGCGGGAGTCACTTCTGCTCAGCTCGCCGGGGCCGCACGGCCCCACGTCTCCCGGCCACTCCTCGTGACTCTGCCTTCGAGGAGCAGAGACACCGTGGCAGAGCAGCGCTTGTCCGCGGCGATGCAGGGAAGGTAGACATGTGACTGTGAGGCCTCTTGGCGGGGAGTTTGGTCAAGAAGCCCCTTGCAGTTTGCCACGCACAGCTGTGGCTGGGCCTCCACGGGAAGCCTGGCCCCTGACATCACCGTTCGGGGCACCCCGGCCCTGTCTGCAGCGATAGCTGCCTGTGCAGGGCTGACCTGGACCAGGCCTCCGAGTTGCTGGTCATTTGCTCGCGGAGGACACACCACTTCCCTGACAGGCAGTCAGTCACCTTTGACATCTGGCCTTGCCCCACAGGAAGCCCTACCCACTTGAGCAGGTCCCAGCCCAGACCTCTGTGTAAATGGAAGTTTAGACAGATCTGTGCTCGCGCTGGCTTTCGAGTGGGATTTTTTTAAATTTCTCTTGAATTATGTAAAGATGCATCACAAGATATTTACGATTAAAAAAACAGATATTCTTTTTATATACCGATAAAATTGGAAACGTGGAAGCATATTTGGTAAGCGTAAACAGATGGTTAAAGATATTTGCTGGGAAGTATCAGAAACAGTTGTTCCTGACTTGCCTGCTTGGCTAAACATCCCTCTGGAAAGCCGACCCGGGGCCCAGAGCAGGAGGTCCGGCCCGCTCGGCTCCCGGGTGCGGCGGAAAGGCACCAGTCTCTTCGTCCCTGTGCCACAGGGGAACCTGCCCATGGGACCCGCGCCCTCTCCCCTTTCTAGCCACCGGCTCGCCGAGGGGCCCCCTGCCGCTGAGCAAGACAGCTTCGGGTGCCCTCCCCCGCTCGGGGTGCCAGCCGCCAGGCTTCACTGAGGAGGCTGCGCGTCCCGAACTGTTCTCCGGCCACCTTTGCTCGGGGGAGGCTGCCCTGCTACTCATGAGGGCTGCACAGCAGGAGGGCTCCTTCGGACGCCGGGGTG
Source organism: Tonatia bakeri (assembly GCA_004024845.1). NCBI lineage: Eukaryota > Metazoa > Chordata > Mammalia > Chiroptera > Phyllostomidae > Tonatia > Tonatia bakeri. The sequence continues at coordinate 29,599 of PVIA01005569.1, forward strand.
CCACGTCGCGTCAGAGAAGCTGCCGGAAGAGAGGAAGCAGGAAGGGATACGTGGCCTTTCTCCCCGTCCAGAGGGCACAGTCCACCACACAGCCGTTCCGACGACACAGCCAGCGGTGCAGAGAGGGAGCGGAGAGCACGGAATGCCGGGACTGGTGTCGCGGTCAGGTGGCCGGTGTGTGGGCTGGGGTGCGTGGAAGTGGGGCAGGGAGGAAGAGATGGGCTTGTTTTTCACAAGCTGATCTGAAACGCTTTTACTAGAATTGTTCAGTAGCAATAATCTGTCAACAGATTACAATTTTGCTTAATTTTAATGTGGCTAACTTAAGATGGTTGTATAGTAAATTTATGCAACTGATCACAGTTATTAAATTACTACGTCTGCAAAGGAAGCAATCAAACCCCTTATTACAGTTGCTGTGAGTGAATGCTAAATGTCACGGAGCCACCCGCGCGCTGCGGGGAGCCACACTCCAGTTAAAGATGCATAAAATATCAGCACTTCTTCAGCGCGTGTGCGTCCAACAAAGACTCCCATCATAATTAACTGGTATGGAAATAAATAATTCTTACAAACTACCTCCGAAACAGTCGTGCTGCGGTTTTTGTCAAAGCCGGCTTCTCCGCGGCGGCACGCGAGCCCTCAGACACTCCCTCTCCTCACCGACGCCATGAAATATTTAAGTCTCGCAGAGAGGTTCGAGAGCGATGTTACAAACCCAACGCTCAGTGCGAAAAAGTAATTTATGATGATTAATTTAATGATACAATTGAAGGTTTTGATATTTAAAGAACTCAAGATTAATTTTTGGGGGGTGCAGCCCCAGTTTGCCAGTTCTCCCTGTAAACAGCTGAGGACGCATGTGGCGCTCAGCTCCCCGGAAAGGTGGGCAGTGAGCCGCGGGCACAGGCTACGTCCGAACCCTGAGCCACACGGCCGCCAGTCCCTGTGAGCAAGGCTTTCGGTCCGGTCGGGGCGGTCTGCACAGATGGTGTGAGCTGTGACTCAGTGGGGCGCCTGGGCACCGCGGACCTGGGGGGCACCGGGGTTGGCTGTGGTTCTAGCCAGAGTGTTGCACCAGTACCCTGACCAGAGCCCAGTCTTTCTGGAACCAGCTTGCTTTCGCTGGCCAGGGCCATAGTCTCAGCTCAGTCATCTCAGAGGGCCCTGGAGTGTCCCCTGGCCAGCGCCCACACTCAACCTGGGCTGTGGGGTTTCGGAAATCTGGCCCGCAAGCCTCTGGACGGTGCTGGGTGTGGGCCCTGCTGGGGAGATGGGGAGGTGGGAGGGTGGGGTGAATGCTGCCCCGGCACCCAAAGGGCAGGCCTCACCCCTGAGTTGGTTCCGGCCACTCAGCAATCCACAATGACAGGTTGGCTGGACCCATGTGGCTGCATCCAAACAGAGTCCCCTGCAGCATGGTGACGCTGGCTGTGGGGGAGGCTGCTCACCCCTGTCCACCCAGCCGGCCCTGTCCTCCGGAGAGAGGGCGTGACCTGTGCGCTCTGTGGGGTGCAGTGGAGCAGAGTCTGTTCACAAGGGTCGGGGTCAGTGCCTGCTGGCCCACCGCTCCCTGGTCTCTTCCCGGGGTCCTGCAGGGCCGCGGGGAATGGATGTGGGTTTGCCAGGAACCAGGCATTCCAACAACAGGCCCACCTGAGGGCAGCACTCTCTTGCCGAGGGCATTTGGGGGGGTTTGTTGGGGGCAGTTTGCTCCAGTTCACGTAGAGCACGACCTCGTTGGGCAGTTGGGCTCGTACAGGCGTCCAGTGTGCTCATGCGGGCGGGCATGTGCCCGTGTGTCCGTGTGCGTGCACTGTGTGTGGAGTCGTGTACGTGTGTGTGCAGGTTTAATCCATATAACGGCAGGAACCTGAGCCATGTCACCTGACTGTCCAGGAGCAGCAGGCACTCGGAACCCACCAGGCAGGGCCTCGCTGGGCCAGAGCCGTGGCCGCCCCGAGCCCCGCCTGGTCCCGGGGCCTTGCTGCGGGCCTGGGGCATGGCGTCGGGATGGAGGTGGCAGCGCTCTGGTCACTGTTTACCCTGCATACCTTGAAGAGGAAAGTGACAGGTGCATGTGGTGTTTGAGGGCAAGAGTGACTACACACTTACAAGGCCCGTTAGGGACCTGGCTGTATGGCTGGGGACGGGAAGAAGACAGCATTGCCTAAAAAACATTCAGAACATAAAATTTTCTAAAGAGAATTGATTTTGGTTTAAATATAACAACACCAACTTCTGAAATGATCGCAAACACTGGCCCTCCTGGCTGTTGGCATGGTCTGTGTCTCTGGCCCCGGGGCTCGGGGTGGTGCACTCATTCTCACTGGCTTCGTGACGGTGGCCCTGCTCGCCCCGGGGCACAGGCCGAAGCCCAGGGACCTGGTCACCTCCAGAACCTCAGGGAGCCCTGTGGGCACAGCCCGGGCCCCTGCTCTGGTGCAGACTCGTGTGCTGAGACTGAGTGGTTCCAGACCTTTGCACAGGTGGCCTCATGGGCCCTTCGCCACCTCAGGAGTGTGACAGTGCTGCCATGTGCGTGCAGGGCTGGAAGCTCTGCAGCTGCAGGGGCGGGAGGCCCTGCTGGGGGCGGCAGGAGCAGGGGGCCCGGCTCCCACCCTGGCTCTCTGACCGACCGGCTGGGCTCTAAGCACCCTCACCTGAGGAATGGGGTGAGTGTGAGGAGAATGGGGGAGCAGCAGAAATACGACCTACCCCGAGTGCTGAAAACAAGAGCAAAGAGGTACCCAGACCCCTGCCGCCGCCCCATCCTGGATGTTCTCCTCTGTCGGTCTGGGTGAGGCGGGTGGTCCGGCGTAGGCGTCCCTGGAGTGTCTGGGATTCCCTCCAACCCATCCTCCATGGTCTCCCACGAGCCTGGCGGCCTTGCAGTCCTTTGGCTGTGGTGGCCCTGCTCCAGGACGCGCTCAGCATGGGGCCAGAGCCCTTCTCTGGACACGTCGGGCTCGGCTGGGCCTCCCAGCCCCGGCCACTCCTTTGGGTCATTTCCCTGTCACCCCAGCTGCGGACAGCACGGTGTGCCCAGGATGCGGGCTCTGGGCAGTGGCAGGGTCCTGGCTGCGGCCCTCACAGTTCTCAGCCCCGCAGCTGTCCCTGTGCGCCCGCCTTCTGCCTGGTCACGGAAGGTGACATCAGACACGTGGGCTGGCCACCCCAGGCAGGGGGAGGAGGATGCTGTTTTTCACTGGGGCAGCAGCTTCCAGGGACGCAGGAGGAGCACAGGACTGGGGCCCCTCACGTCTGACTTCCCGGTCACCTGTGTCCTGCCAGCTGTGCGAGTGGACTCCCCTTGGGCCCCTGCCTCCCCTGCGGCCCCACCCAGTCAGCCCCCAGCACCCTGTGGCAGCCAGGAGGAAAGAGCCTTGAAGACGTGCTGATGGCAGGGGGCTGCTCTGAGCGCACGGAGGCACGGCTCCGACACGGGTTTAGTGTAAACACGCTGCAGAGAGCTTTCGAGGAAGTGGCACGCTGCGGAGCGCGTCCCCGCTGCCGATGGCGGCTCTGCATAATCTCAGGCGCCGCTGCTCCCCGCACCGCGCCATGCCAGTGCTGCATGGTGGTTGGGGGCACCTTCTTCCCGGCCACGCCCCTGTGGCCTCCGGAGTACCCTCAGTGCTCAGTGCCCAGGCTCTGTGCCCAGGCTCTGTGCCTGGGGTCGTTCCAGGCACTGCCAGGCATGTGACTCTCCACCGGGGGACCCCTGCAGAGCACCCTCCCCACCTGCAGGCTGCCAGGGTCGGCCGGGCCTGGGGCTGCGACGGGCTCCGACGGGCTGAGGGCCGGGGCTGGGCAGCAGGGGGCCATCCCCCGGGAAGCTGGCCGTGACCTACTTTCTGAGCTGGGCTTTTTTCTTTGTAATGGTGAATCGAGTTCATCTTTGATGTAAAAAAAACCGGTGTTCGATTGTGATCGCAGGCAGCCGCCCCGTGGAGCCACTCCGACCCTGCTCGCCCACGCCCACGGGCGCGGCACTGAGGAGGCTGTGCCCCAGGCCCCCATCTTCACCGGGGGTCCAGTTTATGCGCACCTCCCAGCTGTCCTGGCCGGCAGCAAGGGCCGGGGGTGTCTTGCAGAATGTGTACTTGCAGCTTGAGGAGCCCCTGTTCATCAGCGGTGGGGGGCGACCTGACCCCACCGGGGTCAAGGGTGGCCGGCGGGACCCCTCTCAGGGTGCAAGGTGCTCGCCCTCTCAGGAGCAAGCCGGCATGCTCACACGCTTGCACACACGCATGCACACCCACTACTTCTGTCTTAGAGCCATTTGTCTCCGAATGCCAAATTGCAATAATTAACCATCATTGATCTTAAATTCAATTAACTTCATTAACGCAGGTCATGATGAGGGTGCTTGTAAGGGAGAGGCATTTGGCAAGTGTCTTCACTCGTGTGACATTCCGTCTCCTCAGTGGCCACAGACCTCCAGACTGTCCCCACGGAGGCAGCGGGGTGGAGAGCTGCGGGGGCGCTGGCAGCCCAGGTCGGGGGCTCCCGGGGTTTGGGCAGGAGACCGTCAGCCACGGGGTGGGGTGTGCGCCCCTCCTGAAATACGCTCAGTGCAAAGGTCGGGCCGCTGCCGGGGCCGCCCGCTCCCAGAGGCTACACCACAGGACTCTGGAGTTTCCCGGGGGCAGCCCACCGCCTGCATGTGTGGATGCAGACAGTCTGTCTTGACCAAGGAGGGGAGAGGCCGGGCTTGCACCAGCTCCCGTCAGACGTAGGAGCACCCCTGGTTCATGTGCACACTGTCCTCGGCGAGCACCGCGGCAGACAGGCTGGCCCGACGCACGGCAGGCTCCTCGCTTCATAGAAACACCTTCCCTTCGGTGCTTTTGCGGCCCCCCACCCTCCACCCCTGTGCACTCATACCCTGTGCTTCAGTGTAGGAGCTGCCTGGGGGAGAGCCCTTCCTCCCGGCCAGGGTGTCCCCTCCTGTGCCCTGAGAACAGCACCCACACCCAGGCGAGGGTCCTCCTCCAGGGCGCTCGCCACACAGCCTTACACACGGCTCCCCCAGGCTCCAGGCGTGCCCAGGGCTCCGCTCTGGGGTTGTGCCTCCACATGACAACGGGTCTGGCAGGCCTTCCCAGGCCAGCATTCACGGATTTACCTTGTCTTTTTAAAGGGAGTGGTCTCCTCAGCAGAAGACACAGAGGGACAGCCTGCAGAAGGAAGTGGGCAGGTGGGTGTATCTTCCCCAGGTGCACACGTGCGTGTGGCCAGGGCCCCGACCCAGAAGGGGACCAGCGCCAGCGCCCAGATGTCCCTGCAGCCGCCTCCCCAGCCCCCACTCTCCAGGACACCATATCTGGCTTTGCCCAACTTGGACGTTTATTTGCAGGGATTCGAACCGTCCATGTGTTTTTTCTGTGGCGTCTTTCCCACTACGTTTTGCTCATAAGATTCCTCCAGTGGGTGGGGCAGCGGTTTGTTCGTTTTCCCGGCACGCTGTCGGCCCCATCGTGGCCGTGGGGTGGCCCCAGCCCCTGGCCGTCATGAGTGGTGTGCTGGAGAGCGTCTGGGTCTCTGGTGGGAGGTGGGGGAGTTGCCGCCGGCAGATGCGTGGGGGCTGGGGGTGGGGGGTGAGGATGGCCATGTTGCAGGTTGGGCGTTGGGGCAGCCTCAGCCAGCCCTCTGGCCATGTCTCCCAGAGGTCGTGTGGCTCACGCCGCGGCGTGAGAGCGTGTTTCTGTGGCCCCACGCCTCCACCAGCACGGGCGCTGCTCTCTCAACCTCCCGCAAGTCGCTGTGTGTCAGACACTTCACAGCACGGGGGCACCTGCGGGTGTTTGTCCACCGCTTTGGAGCTGCGAGACGGGAGACGGAAACTCCCTTAAACGCAGAAGTTTCTGCACATGCGGAGTTTTTCTGCGGTGCAGCCCCCCTCGGGCAGGCAGTGCGCAGTTTCCGTTTGGCTGCGGGCTCCTCGCTCCCTCCCCAAAGTGACCGTGACAAGTGCTGCGCTAACCGCCGGGTGACAGTGCCATCCTCGTTCTTTGCCGTTTTAACATTCGTTTTCCTCTCCTCACCGTCGCTCAAGGACGGTGAGGCCCGAGGGTGCTTGAGTCTGGACAGGACACACCCAGCCCGGGCATCTGAGGTCGGCATGGAGCACAGAGACTGGGCGTTCAAAAGAGAGACTGTGGCGTGTGTGACGCCAACCAGCCAACAGGCCTTGTTCGAGGGTGGGTTTGGGGACATCTGTTTTGATAGAAATGAAGTTGAGAGCAATGGGTATTTTTATATACCAGCCAAAGTTATGACATGTTTGAACTTCATTTCCTTAAACTAGCTGGGAAGACCCTCTCCCTCTCCTGAGTGTGACCTTGCCGTTCAGGCCGGCCTCGCGTGGGGACCAGCCGGCCTGAGTGGGTGCACCCTGGGTGTGGGCGGGTTAGACCCCGGCCTCTGTGGGTAGGGCTGTGGGCCTTGGGAAGGTCCCTGGCCCAGGCGGCCTCCAGGCTGGCGCCCTGCACTGTGAGGGAAGGCCTGGGCATCTCTGGGGCACTGTGAGCCACCTCTTTCTGGTCCACCCCAAGGGCCTTGCCGTGGGCTGGCCCCCGGTCCCTGCTCTGGGAGCCACGTGCTCCTGGGTGGGAGGTGGGCCAGCGAAGCCACTAGGTTTTCCCTCAGCTGGTGGCCTTCATGCCCAGTGGGCTCTTCCATGCCTACCCACGGCCTGCTTCTTCTGGCCCTGTGGTGTCCCCTGTAGTGGCTGTTGGGGCTGTGTCTGGATTCCTGCCTCCCGCTGACTTGTTCTAGGGGCTGCAGCAGGAGCAGTGTCCACCATCTGTGTTGTGGGCACCTCCAGGAGAAGAGCGCTGAGAGCCACCCCTGTCTATGGGCGGGGCTCCAGGAGGAGCCCAGCCCTGCTGGACGCCAGGACCTGTCCCGTGTCCCCAGTTTGCCACGACGGAGAGGAGTCCCGGGGTGCCGGACTCTCAGGCTCAGACTGAGGCAGATCCAGGCAAACGGTGCCTCGGGCCACCCTCCGTCCTGATGCGCCGGCCAGCTCCTTGGGGGTGTGAGCCAAGTGTCTAGGCCTCGCTGTGGGCTGCAGAAGGGGACCACGCAATGCCCTGCACGTTCCTCCTCCTCTCCTTTTCTGGGGCACGCAGTCCCTGCTCCGACGCAGCCAGCCAGGCAGCCCTGGGCCGGCACCATGTCCCCTGCCGCTGTGGGCCCAGGCCCGGGGGAAGGAGCTGGTCGGCTACTTGAACTTGCCGTCTCTCAGTGGGTGGCCCCACACGTGCGGCCCCACACGTGCGGCCCCACGCAGCACTCTGCGCCTGTGACGCCCGGGCAGGGTGCCGTCTGTCACTCCTAACGGGTACTTGTGGCTCCTGCTCTCACTCGTGCGCGGGCAGAGTGCCCCTGCCCCCAGGGCTGGTGGGGACACATGTCCCTGGGCCACTGACCCCCCGTGTTGGGATGTCACCTCGGCCTCAGCGTGGGAGGCTTGGAGTGTGGGGAGGGTGTCGGGAGGGCAGGGAGCTTGCCGGGGCCGGTGGAGGCGCGTCTGTGGGTCCTCGTTTGTTCACGTCAACGGCACCATGTTTGCTGATAGGGTATTCATCGAGGACGAGTCTGCAGCTACGGGCGTGAGTCCCGCAAACGAAGCTGCTTCTTCTTTTCTAAGAGTCCGTGCTGGGTTCCAACCCGCCATGCAGCCCACACAGCAACGTCCCAGCCCCGGCTCACGCCCTTCTGCACGGCCCCTGGAATCAAGCAGCTGTCGGGGGCAGACGTCGGGGGGCAGACACGCGGCTCTCTCTCCTCCTCCGGCGTAAAACTGAAACAGTGGCTCAGCACAGGCTGCTGCCACGGAGTCAGCTCTGCGTCCGGGGCCTGTGCATAGGTGGTGCCGCCGTGTCCTGTCCTCCTGGGCCCGGCTCGGTGGTCAGTGCCGGGCAAGCTCCACAAAGGAATGACCGAGGTCACTGGGTGCAGGAGAATGAGAAGGAGGCCGTATTGTTCCAAGAACAGGAGCGCCTCGGGAGCCTGCAGCCACGCGGCCCTGCCCTCCGCCTGCCCGGGACGTGCTGGCTGGGCATGCGTCCCAGCCCCCTGCCTCCAGAAGGCAGGGCCCCGTTGTACGCCGCGAGGCTGACGCTGAGTCAATATTGACAAAGTAGTCTGAAGAGCAAACACTCTGACATTTGTAAGGTCCACTGGAAGGTCTTGTATATGTTTATACAGCGCAAGTGAGTGGTGCATACCAATCGTCCCGAACCCTCGCAGACACTGTCCTCGCGGGCAGCATGCCTGCGGCGGCTGGGCACAGCTGAGCAGATATGGGCGCAGGGCCAGGCCAGGGGTGGTGGGCAGTCGGAGTCCCCCTCCCATGGGGGACGGCGAGCACCTGTCTCCTGATAGGACCTGCGTGCTGAGCCTCTAGGGGACCTGCTTTTCCAGATGGAAGGGAGAGAAAAACCCACGGAATCTCATTTTTAATTTACTTCAATTGGTGTACTTTCTTTTTACTTTGTAAAAATTTTATTGATGTTTTTGTCCTTTATATTTATTAAAGATTGAGCCTCAAAAATGTAATGAGTAAAAAATGCTTGCTTAATTTAAATTGTGAATCTGTCTGTTAAGAAATGCATTAGGGGTAGGAGAAGCATAAGACATATTAATTGACAGACAGGAACTGCTGTCTCTGAGGTTGATACAAGTAATTTATTACTTTAGAAATGAATGCCACCTCCAGAATGTGCTTCATTAATTTCAAATTTAGTTTTAATTTCAAGCTGTTGCCCCTTGAGAAGAATAAGGTGGCAAATTATGTTTGAAGAGCAGATATTTTTTTGTACTCCAAAGAAACACCACATTGTAACTATTTAATTTTACAAATAAATGTGCCCATCGGCTTTGCTGCATTTTCCTGGGAGCTGAGAAAATATTTCAGGTAAGACCGACACCCACTAACGCTTTCTTTTCTTTCTCTTCTTCCCCCGGTTTCTCTTCTTTCTGTCGCACCTGCCCCACCTTCTCACCTATCACCACGGCAGCCTATGTTTCTGATGAGCTAAAGGCTGCCGCCCTGGTGGAGGAAGACCTAGACCCAGAAGAGAGCGTGGCAGATGGGGAGCCCTCGGCCAAGTACGCGTGCCCTGAGAAGGAGCTCAGCAAGACCTGCCCCAGCTACCAGAACTCCCCCGCTGCCGAGTTCTCCAGCCACGACCTGGACAGCGAGTCGCACATCAGTGAGGCCAGTGACCGCATGGCTGACTTCGAAAGTGGCTCCATCAAGAACGAAGAGGAGACCAAGGAGGTGGCGGTGGCGCTGGAGGACACGACCGTGTCGGACAGCCTGGAGCAGATGAAGGCCGTGTACAACAACTTCCTGTCCAACTCCTACTGGTCCAACCTCAGCCTCAACCTGCACCAGCCATCCTCGGAGAAGCACCCCGGCAGCAGCAGCAGCAGCAGCAGCAGCGGCAGCAGCTGCGGGAGCGGCAGCTTCGACTGGCACCAGAGCGCCGTGGCCAAGACGCTGCAGCAGGCGCCGCCGAGCCGCGCCCTGCCCGAGCCCAGCCTCTTCAGCACGGTGCAGCTGTACCGCCAGAGCAGCAAGCTCTACGGCTCCATCTTCACGGGCGCCAGCAAGTTCCGCTGCAGGGACTGCAGCGCCGCCTACGACACGCTGGTGGAGCTGACGGTGCACATGAACGAGACGGGCCACTACCGCGACGACAACCACGAGGCGGACAACAACAACCCCAAGCGCTGGTCCAAGCCGCGCAAGCGCTCGCTGCTGGAGATGGAGGGCAAGGAGGATGCGCAGAAGGTTCTCAAGTGCATGTACTGCGGCCACTCCTTCGAGTCCCTGCAGGACCTGAGCGTGCACATGATCAAGACAAAACACTACCAGAAAGTGCCTCTGAAGGAGCCCGTCACGCCCGTCGCGGCCAAAATCCTCCCCGCCGCCCGGAAGAAAGCCCCCCTGGAGCTGGAGCCGCCCAGCTCCCCGGACTCCACAGGCGGGACGCCCCGGGCTGCGCCGGCCGATGCGCACGACGCGCTCCAGAAGAACGCCAACCCCTACATCACGCCCAACAACCGCTATGGCCACCAGAACGGCGCCAGCTACGCCTGGCACTTCGAGGCCCGCAAGTCCCAGATCCTCAAGTGCATGGAGTGCGGCAGCTCCCATGACTCCCTGCAGGAGCTCACCGCCCACATGATGGTCACCGGCCACTTCATTAAGGTCACGAACTCGGCCATGAAGAAGGGGAAGCCCATCCTGGAGACGCCCGTCACGCCCGCCGTCACCACCCTGCTGGACGAGAAGGTGCAGTCCGTGCCCCTGGCGGCCACCACCTTCACGTCCCCCTCCCACACGCCAGCCAGCGTCTCCCCCAAGCTGAGCGTGGAGGTCAAGAAAGAAGTGGACAAGGAGAGAGCGGTGCCCGACGAGAAGCCCAAGGACAAGGAGAAGCCCTGTGAGGAGGAAGGCAAGTACGACGTGCCCTCCAAGTACCACTATTTGACGGAAAACGACTTAGAGGAGAGTCCCAAGGGGGGGCTGGACATCCTCAAGTCCCTGGAGAACACCGTGACATCTGCCATCAACAAGGCCCAGAACGGCACCCCCAGCTGGGGGGGCTACCCCAGCATCCACGCCGCCTACCAGCTCCCCAACATGATGAAGCTGTCCTTAGGCTCGGCAGGGAAGGGCGCGCCCCTGAAGCCTGTGTTCAGCGCCAGCGAGATCCTGTCCCCCACAAAAAGCCAGACCCTGGTCTCCTCGCCCAGCAGCCAGACCTCGCCCGTGCCCAAGACCAACTTCCACGCCATGGAGGAGCTGGTGAAGAAGGTCACGGAGAAGGTGGCCAAGGTCGAGGAGAAGGTGAAGGAGCCGGAGGGCAAGCTCTCCCCACCCAAGCGGGCCACCCCGTCCCCCTGCAGCAGCGAGGGCAGCGAGCCCGTCAAGATGGAAGCGTCCGGTGATGGCGGCTTCCAGAGCCAGGGGTGCAGCCCCAGCCCCGCGAGGGACGGCAGCAAGGAGGGGAGCCCCCCGGCAGAGCCCGTGGAGAACGGCCAGGAGCTGGGCCAGCCCGTGGGCAGCAGCCTGAGCAGCAGCACCGCCATCATCACAGACCATCCCCCAGAGCAGCCGTTTGTGAACCCGCTGAGCGCCCTCCAGTCGGTCATGAACATCCACCTGGGCAAGGCTGCCAAGCCCTCCCTGCCCGCCCTGGACCCCATGAGCATGCTCTTCAAGATGAGCAACAGCCTGGCCGAGAAGGCGGCCCTGGCCACGCCGCCGGCCCTGCCGCCCAGGAAGGCGGACCCCCTGGACCGCTACCTCTACCACGCCAGCCACGACCAGCCCATCGACCTGACGAAGGGCAAGGGCGACAAGGGCTGCTCGGTGGGGTCGGTGCTGCTGTCGCCCACGTCCGCATCCCCGGCCACCTCCTCGTCCACGGGGACGACAGCGAAGACGTCTGCCGTCGCGTCCTTCATGTCCAGCTCGCCGCTCCGCGAGAACGCCTTGTCGGACATATCCGACATGCTGAAGAACCTGACGGAGAGCCACACGTCCAAGTCCTCCACCCCCTCCAGCGCCTCGGAGAAGTCTGACCTCGACGGGGCGACTCTGGAGGAGGCGGAGGAGGCGACGCCCGCGCAGAAGCGGAAGGGCCGGCAGTCCAACTGGAACCCCCAGCACCTGCTGATCCTGCAGGCCCAGTTCGCCGCCAGCCTGCGGCAGACCGCGGAGGGCAAGTTCGTCATGTCGGACCTGAGCCCGCAGGAGCGCATGCACATCTCCAGGTTCACGGGGCTCTCCATGACCACCATCAGCCACTGGCTCGCCAACGTGAAGTACCAGCTCCGGAGGACAGGCGGGACCAAGTTCCTCAAAAACCTGGACACGGGCCACCCCGTGTTCTTTTGCAATGACTGCGCGTCGCAAATCAGGACTCCCTCCACGTACATCAGCCACCTGGAGTCTCACCTGGGCTTCCGGCTCCGGGACCTGTCCAAACTGTCCACCGAACAGCTCAACAGTCAGATAGCACAAACCAGGTCGCCCTCGGAAAAGTTGATGACGTCCTCCCCCGAGGAGGACCTGGGCACCTCCTACCAGTGCAAGCTGTGCAACCGAACCTTTGCGAGCAAGCACGCGGTGAAACTTCACCTGAGCAAGACGCACGGCAAGTCCCCGGAGGACCACCTCCTGTATGTGTCCGAGCTGGAGAAGCAGTAGCGTTGGCTGCCGGCGAGGCGGCTGTGGTTCGCTTTGAGGGAAACGGCGGCAGGCGCCTGCAGGCCCCCGTCTGGCCGTGGCACGGGCCCCCCCATTCCTGGCAGAGCGCTGCTCTGGGTTGGACTGTGCTGTGCGGCTGTCAAGTGGTTGTCAAGGCGCGTGATCGGCTGTCGTCACCGGTGACCATGGAGGTGGAGACGCGGCGCTAAGTGTTGGGGACTTCGTGTGCGTGGGGTTTCGTTGGGGGCGCCCGGCGCTCCGCGCTGCATGCATTCACGGACCGTCTGATTCAGCGCCGGCAACGGGTCCGGCACCGCCCGCCCTGCGCCTGCCGTGTGCCGGCGCTTCTCACCCTCTCATCTGTAGCCCTCTGAGTACTTTGAAGCACTTTTGCATTCATTTGGTTAAAAAATAAAATAAAATTATAATAATGTAGGAAGCTCTGTTTTTTAAACTCCTTACCAGCTTCGTTATAATTAATAATATAAACCTCCACTTATGCAGGTCTGCAGGGGTATAACACGCCTTGAAATTTAAAAGAATATTATTTTCACATTGAAACATAGATGTATATATTGTATAGATTTCAGACTCTCTTACGGAAAACGTGGTTGTGGTTCAAGGACCTTTGTTCCTGCGTTTGTAGCAACAGTGTTTTATGTCCCTGCTATGCTCTGGGCATCGGCCAGGCCTGCGTATAGTGTCTCTTTCTTTTCCCTCTTCTTAAGGTCTATGGGTTTTGTTTTTTACATGCAAACATTGTAAATTATACAGAAGATACCACAGATAGCATTTATAAAGTATACAGAAACATTATCTGAACGCAAAGTATGATTGTTTGTTTTGCTACACAGTACACCTATGTTGATAGAGGTTCACGTTTAAATTATACATATTTATTAGCTCACATTATCATTTGTTTTGAGCAGTCTGAATAAATGAGGCCAGGCACGACACCCACGGCAGGCAGCATCGTAACTATTTTGCACATCGTTTTTAAAGGTATTTATTAGAAGTCAAAGAATGCTCAAAATAAGCTCAGTGCTCAAAGGGTTAAGTCTCTTTGAAAAAGAAAAAAAAAGAACAAAAAAAGAGAGAACTTGTACTGTATTTCCTAAACATTGACAAAGCCTTTAAAACGTTTGTACTGTAATACTTTGCTTCGGAGTCCCGCGGCACCTGGGACCGGCCTCCCCCTCCCGTCGCCCCCCCGGCTGCTAGTCCGTTCGCGGGATGCCTTTTTGTTTCAATCGGTAACTTTCTGTTTTCTCCTCCTAATTATTCTCCCAAGATCCCACACTGCAGCTTTATCTTTAGGCGTATGAAAGGTAACCCGTGGTTACCGCGCGCCGAGCGAGCCCGCGCCTCCCCGGTTCGGGCGGCTAATTTGCGGGAGTGACTGGCAGCTGCCGCCGCGGAGAAGCTGTGTGGGCAACGCCGGCATGTGCACAGCACCGACGCCCCAGACACTGTGTGCCCTGCTTCCTTGCTGACAATGAACCACCGTTGTGTGACTCTTCATATAGCCCTTTTTTCTACGGCAGCATTAAAATCGTCTTTTTGCTATAATTTTGTGTTGCGTTCACAATTATGTCTGCAGTGTGCTCCGACTGACGAGCACATTACAGCGAAACTGTGCGCGGTCTGTTCTCGAGGAGGCGGCGCCGTGCCTGCCAGGTGCTGGCAGGCGGGAGCGGCCGTAAATCAGGGGAGTTTTAGTGAACTTGGGCGTTTGGGGAGCAGGGAGCACTCGCTCTGAGGCAGCGGGGACAGAATTCCCCTCCGAAGCTAGATTTTGGAAGCGAGGAAAAGGTTTGGGTGAAGCCAAATCCGCCCGGGGAGTGATGTCATCGGACGGGGCGGCCCGGCGGGGTCCAGTGGCACCGGGCGGTGGCTGGGCTGCGGCTCCCTTCCCCCGCAGAAAGTACGGTCCCCGGTGGCAGAGGGGCAGCTGGGTCTTCAGAGGCTTCCAGGCAGGGCCGTGCCTGCTGCTGCCACGGGTTTTCCGGCAGTGGAGAACAGCCCAGCCTGGCCGGGGCTTCCTCTCTCGCGCTAAGGAACCCGCAGGTGAGGAGGCGCAGGACGGTGTGGGGGGACTGAACCCACACATGGGAGGCGTGGGGAGAGCGTTTATATGATGATCACAAGCTTTTATCAGTCCTGGCAAACCGAGCCAGCAAAACGCTGGGAAACGGTAAAGCACCTTTATTACTGTGTTCAAACCACTCCCGCGGTTACGTGGGATCGCAGCTCCCAGCCTAGAGTTATACAAATGAGATGGATTCCAGCCCTGTGATGCATAAAACACCTCACCTTAAAAAATACTCGTATTAAATATTTAAATTAAGCCCTTTCAGAGATGTTTGGCAACACGCCCACTTCTTTCCCATTCATCCCACCCCTTCTTGTCAAGAGGAGTCCAAAATCTCTGTCTGCTCCGGTGCCTGTCAGCAAAGCAGCTCTCCTGTGTCTGGAGAGAAACTCACTGCAGTTTGAAACGGGTTTTTGGTGGATAGGGGTTCCCGGCTGGCTGCGCCCTGGCTTCTGGTGCGGCCGTGCCGGCAGGCTGGGCCCCAGGCGGTTTGGGCAGTGGGAGGGCAGGGCGGGGTGCCCTGCCGTCTGAGCCTGCCTTCTTCCCCGTCTCAGTGGCGTGGCCCGGCCCCTCTGAGTCACCACCGTTGTGTGCCCCACAAGCCCTCTCCTGGGTGAGCTGTGGGGCCCACGCCTGGCTCAGGGGACGGAGACACTCTCCCTCCTGTGCCTCTACCATCCTCTCCTCCTGGAGCCCAGGTTTCTACTCTTGACTTTTCCCAGGTTGAATGTAGCCTCGGTTTATTAGAATCCAAAGTCCTGCGTCAACTAGATTAAACGGACTACACTTCCACTGCTGGGGTCCGTGTGGCTTGAAGAGAGACAGGATCTGTGGGGCAGGGGGGACCCCCTCTGCTGTTTGGGGGAGAACTTGTCCCTCGGCCTGTCCCCTCCTCGCCCTTGCCCGGGTTGATTCCCGGACTTCTGCCTCTGGGTGTAGAAGCAAGCGTTCCCCGCGGAGGGATGGCGCCCGGGGCGCCGAGCCGGGAGAGGCTGCTCCGAATCACGGCCAGGTGATGACATGGGTGCTGGGCAGCCGGGGGCCCCATGAGGAGTGCACACCTTGCCCAGCACCGTGACAGCCCCCCAGTCCCCACGGCATGGGGTGGGGTAGGCCGGGGCCACAGCACCCCAAGGTCTCCAGCCAGCAGCTGCGCAGACGACCCTGCACTCAGCGCCTGCAGCTCCCGCAGCAAATCAGGACGCAGGGCGGCTGGTCCTGGCCTGGTGCAGACACAGCGGTCTGGCGGCGACACTAACAGAGCGTGTGAGTGTGGGAAGGCCTGAGCCGCCGCATCAGGCTTTCCCTGGGTCCCGGGAGGGCCGGGCGGCACCGAGGGAAGGGGGTCTGGTCACAGGTGCGCGGGGCCCCGACCTCACCCTGCCCCAGCCGGGCTTGTCGCAGTCCTACCGCATATCCCCCAGCCATCACATTCACACAGTGTCTTAAAGGAACGCTTGTGATAAATGTGCAATTTAACTAGTTTATGGCGCTCTGATGTGCTCAGGGCTATGTGCAAGATGAAAACCTTCAATGGAGCTTGAACAGCTCACTTCACAACAAGAAATCAATACGCCGCATCCCGGCTCCTCACCGCAGTCAGCGCGGAGTGAAAATACCAGGGACGCGTCTCTAAGTTTCAGGCAGCAAGGATTCTATAATTAACCGAAATCTTCCATAGTCGGAGAGGGCTGGCTGCGATGAGGACCCGTCTCCCTGGCACCTCGGCTGTCTTCGTTCTGCAGAGGGAGGAAGCACAGACGGACGGCCCCTGAGGAGCTGCGGCACCAGTGCTGGGCTCCGCTGCAGGGCGGTTCCTGGGAGCCCGAGCGGGTTCAGGGCCCTGGTGACCGTGGTGCTGGGCGGGCGTCAGTGCCACACTCCACCGACTGCCGCCTGCTCCCCAGACCTGCTGAGACCACATATTTGCAAGGAGGAGAGGCCCGTCCCCTGCCGAGCTTGGGCGAGCTGGGCTCTGGGGGCGCAGTGGCTGGAAAGACAGCACCTCCCGGGAAGGGGCACGTGTCAAAGCCGGTGCGAGAGCCGTCCCCACAGACGCTCAGTCACCTCGTGGAGAAAATCATGTGATGTTTTTCCAGATTCATCTGCACGGCTCTTTTGAAATCGGAAAATTGCAGTTGCCTCGTATTCTGTTGATTATTTAGCACAAAAATAACATGCTTTGTATTCTAGGAAGCAATCATAAAAATGAAAACGCCAACCCAACACCACTCCTTAATAATAAATACTTTAACTTAAAAATAATAGCCATTATCCTATTAGCTAATGGAGAAATCACCATTTTTACTCTGCTGGAGAGTTATTCTTCTGGTGCTGGAAACTCGAACCCTCTCCCTCCCTGGGGGCCGATTGGTGAGCATGTGCAGTGCGTCTCCTTGGGGACCGAGCCAGCCAGCGCCTCTCAGTCCGAAGTGACCTCGGGACGCAGGGAGCGGCGCCATCCAGGGTGCCCGGCCTTTGCAGAACGCGCTGCAGCTGACTCCGGGCGGCCTCACTCCTCGGGGAGGCTTCGCCCTGTCTGTCAGCAGAGAACTCCTGGCCCTCCTTGGCGACACGGTGCTTCACCACCTCGAGGGCTGCAGCCCTGTGTCAGTGCTGCTTGGAGACTGGGGGCCAGCTTCAGTTCCCGGGGGTGCTGGCCTTCCCTGCACTGCACTGAGGTTCCTGAGGTGGAGGGACACTCCTGGGGGGTTCAAGGCGATCAGCCCCTCCGAGGGTGGACTTCGAGGGTGCCCAATGCATCTCAAAACACCTTTGCTTTGGGGCTACCTCCCCTGCTCGGCCAGCACAGTGGACTCGCCCCAGCGTTGGGCCCGGCCTGACGGTCCAGTGTCAGCACACTGCTGGACAGAGTGGCGGTGACTCAGGTGGGACTGGAATAAAACTTAGCGGCTCCTTGAGGCTCAGCTCTCCGGGGTCAGCCCCCTAGCCCTGCTCCGAGGAGCCGGGTGTCTTCAAAACTGAACCCAGTGACAGGAGGTGGGAGGGGCTGCTCCTCCACCTTTGTCTCGCATCCTGGACGGAGATGCTCTCAGTGAATCTCCGCTGACGATGACGATGAGAAGCCAGGGGACCTCTTCCCGGCAATTAGCACCCACAAGTAGCTGCCTGGGGCCGGGACACCCTGTGTCCTCTGTCTGACCCGAGCTGTCCGGTGGAGCAGCCCAGCCTGCACTCGGACACGCACGTTCAAATGAAGTGCAGTGCTAGTTCCTCAGCTGTCCTGGTCACGTTCCAAGTGCTCAGGGGCCATGTGGGGCCGGTGGTGGCTGCTCCCGGAGCTACAGGGCGCTGATGGGAGGTACTGCGTGTGTGGCTGCGGAGGGCCCCCAGTCGGAGCCTGCGTCTCCACAGCAGAGGCGTGTCCGGGCCGCGGTCCCTGTATCCCCAACGCAGGCACAGGCAGCGCCCCTCATGCCTCCATCTCTGGCCGGAGCTAGTGGCACACACAGTTAGCCTGGAGCGTGAATCACCAGCGGCAGTTCAGGCGGCGTCTGGGCTGCAGCGGCTGATCGAGCCGCTGCCAGTGCCAGCACCTAGAGGCCCGCAGACACGGCCCTGACCTTGCTCTGCCCTCAATGACAGTCCCTGGGCCCACGTGGACTTGAACCCTTTCCGGGACTGGGAGGCTCAGACATGGTGGAGGCTGGTGTGGCTCCTCTCCGAGCACGAGCCCTGAGGGTCCCCTGCCCCCACCAGGCCCGCAGGCCTGGGCCTTACTTGTCGCTGCCCCTGCAGCTCCGGTGGTGGCTGGCCTGGGGAGGGGTGGGGTGGGGGGAGGGAGTGTGTGGAGGGGGTGTGTGTGGGGGGCGTGTCCCTCTTGGTTTAAAAATTTAAATGTGTAAAATAGGACTGTGGACCCGACTTTTCAAATTCGGAGGGTTAGGTTTTAAAAATCACTGCATTTCGACACCCCGCATCCATTGTTCCTTTCCCGCAGCTGGGTTCAGGGATGCGCTTGTGGCCGTCGTGACTGTGAGTGCGCTCCCAGGCCGGTGAAGTGAAACTGTAAGAAACCGAAATCTGTTTTGATTGGAGCATTTATGGAAAAAAGAAGTCAGAGTGGCTGCTTTTCCTTCCTGTGACCCTCCGGTTCATGGCCGCACCCAGTCTGGGAACCGGGGCTGGGCAGACGGGCTGAAGTGAGGGGCGGGGGTGTGGGGGGAGCGAGGCAGGTGTGTCAGGAAGGACCGTCCCCCGGTTACATTCGGGGGGCGGTTGCCGGGGTTCCGCCTCAGCGCCCGGGGAGCTGGTCGGCGAACGTGGAGGGACCGGGCCCCGGAGCCTCATCAGGGCCTGTCATCGCTCTAATGAATATCATTTAAATTGCTTTGTGTATCGGCGGAGTTTGGATGTCGATTTAATTTGTGCATGTGTTTGAGTTCTTCTGCTTGGCTAGGCTGACAGAGGAGCGGCCGCCTAATGAAACCGAGGCGGTGACAGCGCGATGGGCTGCAACCCCGTCGGTGGGTGTGCAGGGCTGTGGCGCAGCCTGGGGCGGCGCTCTGGCTGCGAGCGATCGAGGGAGAGAGAGAGAGAGCAAACACTTTTCCACGGGGCGTCTCTCTCGACGGCATACTCACCCCCTCTCAGCTCAGCTGCCTGGGGCCCGTTGAACCGGGGTCCCAGGAACCCCCTTGTGGTTATGTGGGACATCGGTGGATTTGCTGGGATGGGCAGCCGTGAAGGGGGGATGCAGACCCCACCTCCCAAGCCGGGAATGTGGCCCAGGCCACAGGTGGGGTCACAGGGGACCCTCGTAGTTGGACAGCCGGAGAGGCCAACCTTAGCCCACCTCGTTCCCATCCAAGGGCATCACCCTCAGCTCCCAGAAGGGACCCGAGTGGTCCTCCAAGTCTCCTGGCCATCGGGGCGGGGTTGGGGGGGAGGCAGGTGGGGTTCCGAGGAACCGCCGTGGCTCTCAGGGGTCAGCCAGGCTGCTGTTCCAGAGGCCACATAAATGCAGGCTGAGTGTGAACCCCAACACCCGTGAATGCCACACTCAGTCCCTGCCTCCAAAAGGGCTATTGTTCTGGAAGGGGTCAGATGGGGGGTCCTGCTCTTCACCCATCTCATGGGTTCCCTGATGCCCCAGCCTCTCCTGGGGGTGGTGAGCAGGGCCCGGAGGGGAAGGAGAGCCGAGGACGGAGCCCCGTCTCTGCCTTCTCTGGGCTCCTCTGACCAGATTGCAGACCCGCCCACCTGCAGGCCGTCCATGTGCCCGGCATCAGCGAGGGGCAGGGACCTGAGCATGCAGTCGAGGAGGAGAGTGCGCCTCGGGGCCTGGCCCCGCCCCCGCCCCACTGCCGGGCTGTGCTGGTGAGGCACCCGCCGAAGTGTGCCCCTCTCTCTCTGCCATGGGGGGACAAGGCGTAGGATGTGGCGGGGGGTGCCGGAACGGAGACGGCCCGCTGAGGCTCCTGGGCAGATGGTGGCAGGGGCTGGGTGTCCAGGTGCCCAGAGACTCGTAACTACAGGGCCTGGGGGACTTCCCATTACACGTGGGACCTGCGGTTCTGTCCTGAGAGAAGCTAGGAGGCGATTCTGTGTGCCGGAGAGTTACTGGGGGGGACACTGACAAGGCCTCTTCAGACGCCACACATCCCAGGGCAGTGAGCCTGTCCCGTGTCATCTCGCCTCTGCAGGCCTGAGAGGGCCCTCAGAGGGGGCAAGCCCTGCGCACCCGGTGTCAGCCCAAGGCTGGCCCGAGGCCCGTCCTCGCCTGGAAGGAGCCTGTGGCTCAGCCGGAGGAAGGAGGCAGACAACAGTGACAAAGCAGTAACAACGTCCAGTGGAGAATGGGGCTGGGCAGAGGACACAGAGCTCGGTTATGGGCGAGACCGGCTAGGGCTGGGCCCAGAGGGGGGGATCGGAGCAGACGTGGCACGGGGCATGGGGGAGGGAGGCCGTGGAAGATGCAGCTTCTCCTCGTCCAAGGCCCCACGAAGGTGGTCCCGTGCCACCTGGGCTGTGCCGGGGGGGGGCAGGCCCCCACGCAGC
The DNA here is from genome assembly GCA_004024845.1 of Tonatia bakeri. NCBI lineage: Eukaryota > Metazoa > Chordata > Mammalia > Chiroptera > Phyllostomidae > Tonatia > Tonatia bakeri. Next base: position 49,950 of record PVIA01005569.1, read on the forward strand.
CCCTCACGGGATGGGGTGCACCCCGCTGACCAAGGACCTCAGTTTTCCGGGGGCAGCAGGGATAAACCGACCAGGAGCTGGACACTGGGGTTCCTGCAGGCATCCCCTGGGCCAGCAGGGTCCTGGGGTGACCCACTGGCCTTGGGAACCTCCTGCCTCCCCTCTCCGGAGGCACCTCTGGGGCCCGGGACCCAAGGGTGAAGTGGGGTGTCTGCCCAGAAGCCGCAGGCCCAATGTGCTGTTGCCTCCTAGAGCCTGCGGTGGCCACAGCCAGACTTCTTTAGAAGGAGGAACCTCCATCCCCCGTCCCAGTCTCTCTGGCACCTGATGCGAACAGGGGACGTTCTCTTGGCAGACAGTGGCCTCTGGGCTGAATGTGACCTGTGGAGTGTGTGATTTGGGCCACACTCAGGGAAAAAGAGACGCCTTTAATTCCTTGCCAGACTTCAAGAATTGGGAGACTCGCCTAAGACTTCTGGCATCTTGGGGACCTCGTCCCGTGTGGCTGCAGGAGGCCAGCCGTTCCAGGTGGGGTGTTGGAGCTCAGGGGCCATTTCGGCATCTCCCACGGCTGGACTCCACCAGGGGTGGGTGCGACATGAAGGGCCGCCGGCAGGCGGCTCTGGGACAGCGACCCCAGGAAGTGCGGACGGGCGGCGACACAGGAAGATAGCACTGCGGGCAGCCTCCTGGGAGCCCCTGGGGCACCGTGCGGGGAGGTGGTGGCCCAGGTGACTGCCCAAGGGCCGGGCAGCCAGGCGTCTGGGAGTCCTCCTGTTCCTGGCTGGACACTGCTGCCCGTCTCCAACAGGCCAGAGAGCTGTGTGCACCGGGATGCCTGCGGCGGGTTTGGTCACAGCGCAGATGAGGGGGTGAGGGGGTGCGGGCAGAGCCTGCCCCGGGGCCAGCCCGTCCCATCTCGAACTGCCCTCTGCAGCCGTCACTGGGGCGGGCTCGGGCCCAGTGGGAACGTTCCCGGTGACGGGCGTGAGTCGGCCACTCTGACGCCCACGTCCCCAGCAGGGCTGACCCTGGAGCCAGGTCTCCCTGCCGGCGTCGCTCGGACCACCTTGTGCCGCTGAGGCCTGGGAGACGGGAGCCCTGGGTACCTCCCTCACCCATTCGATTCTCCTTATTTAACTGTTTACTTGTGTGTTTATTACTCATCTCCTTGCAGAGATAACGTCAGGCTTTTGTAAGGCTCATTAATTGCCTCATTGCTACAAACAGTGGGACTGGCTGAGAGGGGTGGGATGAAACATGCAGGGGGAGGCGGGGACGGGGGATTGGGGACCCGGACCTGGCCACACAGCCCCCCATCTGTGCCTCTCTGGGCCCCACACAAAATGACGTCATGCAGGAAATGGCCGCCCCTGGGAAGTCTGTCCCCCAGGAAGTCCACCACCTCTGGGCCCAGGGCACACTTGCCTCGGCCAGCAGGATGGACGCTGTGGTCTGGGGAGCGCGCTGGGCAGGTGGCGTGTCTTCGTGCCTCTCTGGGACCCTCACACCCGCTGCTACGATCCCATCAGGCGGCTGTGGGCTGTCGGTGGCCGGGTTACAAAGGCCGAGAGGGCAGGGCTGTCTCCCACATCTGCACACCAACTCACACGGCTTCAACGCCTTCCGTCCTGTGCGCTCCCCAACCCCCTGGCTCTGTGTGGGCACACGCACACCCCTCCCCCATGGCAGTGCCCTGTTGCAAAGGAGGCGCCCGACTCCACGGGGCTTATGATGGAATCAATGTGGGTACAGCTGCCCTGGGAACTTGGGGCGAATTTCCAGTCCCTGTCCCGCCGGGAGAGTTGGTGGGGGCCCGGGGTCCTGGCCAGGGCCCAGGGGCTGCAGTTCTCAAATGCTGCCCTCCAGCCCCCCGAGGAACTGGCCTCACGTGACCCTTCACGACACCACCGCCCCGCCCGTTTCTGCTCGCCCGACCCATCCACACCAGCCCCAGCCCCACGGCCCAGCTGCCGGAGGCGTGAGCGGGAGAGCGGTTCCCTGTGAGTCCTCTCCCCTGGGCCCCGCCTGGCAGCTCGCTGCCCCAGCACCCACATGTCCGCAGCCCAGCCACCCCATCCATCCCCTCCTGTCCAAGTTAACTATTCATTTTATGTATTTTAATTTGGGCAGAACATTTATTTGGCTTAAATTTCCTTTTCAGGAGCTGGAGTGAGCCTCGCACACACAGGCAGGGTGATCTGCTTGAATTTCGTCAGAAGGAGTTGAGTTTACAAAGATAGTAACTGAGCTATTAAAACCAACAACCCCTTTTAAAGCAAACAGACCATTAAAATATAGGAACAGTTTACGGCGTAAATAAAACGGAGGCTATAGATTATTTAAAGATAAGATTTTCAAGAAACAGGCATAAAAACATTTAAATAATTCCCCCACGATATTTTTTTTTTACAAAGTGAACTTCAAAATGCAAATTGAAATTAAAAAAAAAAAGCACAGGAATCCATTAAAAATCCATCTCAGTGCCCAAGACACATGAGAAAGGCCCGACTCTCCTGCTGGGTCTGCACGCGGCTCTGCGGGGCCGGGAGGGGCCTGCTCGCATCCGCTGGGCTCCTGAGGGCCCGCCGGGCGGACGGGCGGGACGTTTGCTCCCAGACCGCTCTCTCCGGCCGCCGCCAGGGATGCCGCCACGTCCACTGGTCCGGCCCGTCGTCCTGCTCTGCACAGAAGGGCTGCGCGGAGGTAGATCGCACTGCTGTGCATATTTTAAGGGTTATTTGGCAACACGAGCGAAGCTAAAAGTAGCCTCTTAATCTAATTAATTGACATTTCTGAATGTTGCTTTCACAACAACACATGGTTTCATGTTCTGGGTTTTAGCACTTGTCAAGCTTTTTTGGAGAATGTTTTGGTCAGAATGACAAGATAATTTGTGACTGAGGCTCCGAGCTAGAGGAGTGTTTAAGGCTATAATGATTTATTATCATCACAGAATAACAAAATTTACAAAGTGTTTCATCAGAATTTCTGAAGTAAGTTTGCCACCACGGGAGAGGTTCGGGTGGGGGTGGCCCGGTTCGGAGACGGGCAGGGCTCGGGCTTCACGTACAAACGAAGCCAGGACTGATCGCTCAGATTTCTCTGTTACATTTATCTCTGCACGTCCCTCGGAGAGGAACCCCAGAGCACCTTAGCGGGCGGGGGGAGCAGGGGAGCCGAGAAACAGACCTCTTCGGGCGCCGGGCGCGGGAACCGAGGCCCCGGGCCCAGCAGCACACGCGGCTGCGGGCGGGCGGGCGGGCGGGCGGGTGGTGCGAGCGTCTGCGTTTTGGCGGCGGGCAGAGTGAAAGGAGCCGCACTATCTATAGCAACGCGAGCTTGGAGCACGCTACTGAGGATGCAAGAAACACAGTTTTGAAAGGATGCAATAATGTCGCTGAGTGACAGCACGTTACCATGCTGACATTCGCAGACTTTCAGAGCATCGCCATAAAAAGCAGGAATGCGACAGGACGAATCTGGACCTCTTCCTCCTTCCTGGAGAGAGGCAGCGGCTGCCCGAGGCCACCCGGCTGGCCCGGCCGCCCCAGCCACCGCCCCCTCGCAGGGCCCTGGCTGCTCCCCGCTGTCTCCCGACAGGGCGGGGGGTGGGGGTGCGGCTGTGGCGGCCGTGCTTGGAAGACGCTCTCCCAGATGTCAGAGGAGGGTTCCGTGGCTGTCGGAGGGCACCCCCAGGTGGCTGCTGGGTGACGGCCCACAGAGGCCCTCTGCCTGTGCAATGCCATGTCTCTGAGCGTCACTGCGGTGACAGATGGGGAGGCCGAGGCGTGGCAGAGAGCCCGGAAGCTCCCAGGTCGCTGCCTCTCCCTGAGGCCAGGTGTCCCTCCTCCAGGTGGTGTCCCTGGGGGAACCCAGGTGTCCTGTCCACCTCCCCGCATCCCACATGGCCCCTTGCAGGGGGAGCTGAGTGGTGCTCCGCCCACAGGAAGTGCTGGGTTGACATTTGCTGAATTAGTGAAGAAAGGTTTTGGTGAGCTGACTCCCCGAACTGCCAGGTCAGTGCCCCCGTGCCGATGCCCCTCCCAGCGCCTCCCTTTCTCAGACTTTGGCTGGCCAGACCGTAGGCCACATCCTCTGGGGGCAGGCTGCCCCTCCCTCTGAGAGCCAGACCTCCCAGGTGACGGCTCCACCCACAGACACAGACACCGCCTCTGTGTTCACACAGCTGTGCCCTAGACCGGGGCCACAGCAGACACTCGGCCGAAAGGGCTCCTGCCCTTCCCACCTCCCTCCTGGGGAAGCTGCTGGGAGATGCACCAGTGCCCCTAACCACGTCTGCCCTGGTGAGCGGCGTGGACCAGGGTCCAGCCCAGAGCCCTGCAGACGCCCGGGAGGGCGTACGCAGGCCAGCCGGTGCTGAGGCTGAGCTCGAGGCTCCTGCGAGGTGCCAGGTCCTGGCCCTGCATCCAGACCTCGGGACACGGTGTCCGGCCGCCTGCACTCAGGGCCTCAGGGTCCAGAGATGCTGGGGCACGGATGAGGCCGTGAGTGAGGGTGACTGGTGGGGAGTGGTCAGCCCAGGCGGAAGGAGAGAGGGCCCAGGCCTTGCGAGTGGGAGCTGCTGGCAAGGTGTCAGAATTGGCCCAAGGCACTAGTGGCCGAAAGAAGAGGCCAGCCCTGAGCCACGAGCACGGAGGACACAGCCGGGCCCCTGCAGGCGGCCAGGTCTGCACTCGGGACCGAGAACCTGACCCAGACGCGGGGCAGAGGACGCGCTGGACGTGGCTGTAACCATTTAAAATCCAATTAGAAGAGCCCGTCTTCCCCCAGTCAGGCCTGTGTCGGACCGACCAGGGGTATCCCGGAAGCACAGGGGTCCCGGGCTCTGGGCGTCCTCTCGGGGGGGGGCCTCCCAGGGCTGGGCTGTGATTCTAGGTGTCTCCCAGGGTTGGGGGGCACCCTCCCACCGGCCGCCTCCGTTTCCGGCCTCTGCACAGCACTTACAGGCCCTGCATCCTGAGCGTTCAGAGGGCGTGGTGAGGTTTCTGGAGAACAGGTCCTGTTTCTGTTTCTCATTCTGAGTGAGATATCCGGTGGGCTCAGAGGCGGGGAACAGCTGTGCTTCTGGCCCTGGGGGGTACCCTCAGGGGCCCACAACCCCCCTATCCCAGGGACCAATGAGCCCCCTGTGCAGGTCCGCAGGGAGTGGCTGCGTGTGCTTGCGTGTGCCTGCATGTGGTGGCGTGTGGCCCTGTGCCATGCGCTCTGAGCACGCCTGCGGATGTCTGAGCCTCTGAGAGCCTGGCCGCGCTGCGGGCCGAGACTGCTACGAGGTAACAGAAGGCGAGTCACCTTTCAGCAGAACAGTTTGAGTTAAAATAAAGGGATTGAAAAAAGAGTACAATGACCAAAAAAATCTATAAAAATGCAATTGCGCTAATATAATTTTATCACTTATTTAAAAATTTAGTCGACCCAAAAGACTACCAAGTGTGAAATTAAGGAGCAGTCCCTCTACTTTTATGGAAATCACTCTTCCTCACTGTCTAATAGCCTGATTTTGTCAGATCATTTATTTCCATGGTTTTAAAACGAGCTTGACAGACAGAATTTTATAACACCACTTTACTGCAAATAAGAACATCATTTTCGCTTATTAAAACTGAAGCTTAGAGAAAGCATTAAAATTAACAGTTCACTCTGCTTTAACCTTTTGAGTACTGCCGTGACTTTCTGCCGAGCGAGCTCGGGCAAGGAGGGCCCAGGGCCAGGTGGGCAGAGGGGCAGGCGACACGGAACTGCCCGGTACTCAAGCGGGCCCTTCGGAGGGCTCCCGGAGGCACCCTGCTCACGACGTGCACCCGCCGCCGGGCCCGGGCCCAGTGCAGCATCCCGGGAGGTGACGTCCGTTCTAACCGGAGGCAGCGGCCTGCCTCTGTCCTGGGAGAGTGAGCTGACTGAGGGCTGGGAGCACAGCTGCTCACTGTGCCTTCTTGCCTTCACTCCCCTGGCGACCGTGGGTGCCTTCCCTGCACCAGGCCCGGAGGCAGCCCCGAGTGACACCCCGTGTCCCAGCCACGGCCCCCTGGGCGGTGTGGCCGAGGCCCAGGAGCACCCTCCCTGGAGCACTCCCCACACCAGGCACCTGCCCTCACTCCTGCCATGCTCACCTCCTGCAGCCTTCAGCACATGATTATTGCTGACCTACTGTGTGTCCCAGCCTGTGCTGGGTGCGACGGCCGGGCGGTGGCCTGTGGAGGGCAGCCTCAGTCCAGGGGGCTGCCCAGGGCCGTGAGGACCGGTGGGCCTTCTCCTCGTGGGGCTCCCTCTGTGAACGCCGGGGAGAACTGGGAAGTGGGAATGATGGGGACCGAAGGGGGGTGTAGTCAAAAGGAACATAGGCGCACGGGGCCTGTTTGTGGTGTCTGTCACACATCAGCGTGTCTGCCTTTTGAGCCCCAGGGGACCCCCAGGCGCAGTGCTGGCTCCCGGCCCCGTGGGCAGACATCTGCCACTCCTCAGTGCTGCAGTCTGTGCACAGGTGGGTCTCCACCCCGCCCGCAGCACCTGGGCTCAGTCTCTCTCTCTGGCACCTGGCGAGAGGCCTGGTGGAGAGGAGTCGTGGCCAGCTGGGCTCTTCTCAGTGCAGGGCACCTGGGGGCAGCCCCGAGACGGGGTGTCGGAGCCTCGGAGCCAGGCCCTGGGCAGGTCCCTCCACTCTCAGGGTCCTTTCCTTCCCACGGCGATCTTGGGGGTCGGCGTTGCACTTAGAGCCTGGCCTCACAGAGGAGTAAAGAGCCTCAGGGACGGAGCGGTGGGGCCAAGACCACGCGGGAGCCCTGGCGGAGAATACATGTGCACTCGGGCCTGCACCCTAAATCTAGAACTGCCCCCGGCTCTCCTCTCCCAGCCCTGTCCCCCGCCTGGCCATCCGGGCACCTCCCGAGCCTCCCACTGTGTTTGGCGGGGGGGGGGGTTGGCGGGGAAGCGGGCCCTGCCAAGTGCCTGCCGGAGGGGAGGCGTGGGGTGGGGTGGTCAGTGGGGGTAGGAGGTGGGGGGCAGGGTCCGGTGCTCTTCGGACCCAGCAGCCAGGCCACTGCTGAGCACCTACTACGTGCCCGACTCAGCACCACGCCTGCAACACCTCTGCTCGAGGGACGTGGTGACTGTCCCCTGCACCAGGGAGACCACGATGCCGGCTGGGTCCCGCACAGGAGCAGCGCACGGGGCGGCCCGCCTCCCCGGGGGGGTCGTTACTTCAGAAATGCTCAGTGCACCCCCTCAGAGCCACAGGCACTCCGAAGCCACCGTCGCAGCGCCCTGTGCTGAGCCCGCGTGCTGTGAGGGCGCACGGGGTGTCGCTGTTCTCCAGGCAGCCGGCAGAGATCTCCTTTTCAATTGTGGAGTCGGGCCCTCTGCCTGGACAGAGAGAGCGCACTGTGAGACAGGTCACAGTTGTCCAAACGGCTGCCCCCGAGAGCTGATGAAGGGACAAGCAGGTGAGGGGTGGAGGCAGGGAGGCCGCCGGCGCCGGGAGAAGGGAGCCCACCAGCAGACAGAGCCGGCTGGGCTGGCTATGGGGGCAGTCTGCAAGGATCACTCCAGCTCCGAGGTAAGACGGTGTCGGCTGCAGGTGTGGAGCACAGCCACGCTCGTGTGTGTCTTTGAAAAAAGATGTTTAAGAAAATTTACAAGAATTTTCTCCAGTGTCCCTGAGATTTCAGAAAGATGTGATGTGCTTGTTCACGCATCTGCTCAGCAAGTGTGTGGTGAGTGCGGGCCGTGTGCCTGGCGCAGGCAGCCGGGGCACCTGGATTGGGGACAGTGACAGCTCAGCGAGAGCTCCCCGTCCCTGGGCCTCCCTCCGGCCTGGCCTGGGCGCTCCAGCTGGTCCTGGTGGGCTCTCGGGGCTGGCGTCATACGGGTTCTGCAAGCACTGGAAGTCCTCCTGCCCAGGAAGGAAAGAGTTAAGCTGCCTGAGGCATTCCCATCTGCTTTGATTCCGTGTGTTCTGTGTGTGTCTGTGCATCGTGGCTCCCTGGAGGGGTGTGCGCACCCGCTGTGGTGTGCGTGTGCACGCGCGGGTGCACGGTGTGGAGGGCAGGGTGGGTGTGCGTCACGTGTGAAAGCCGCTGCCCTGCGCTCCGGCCAGGGTCCCACTCCGCTGGTGGCAGGGGCGGGGAGGGGAGCCCGTCGCCAGCCCCCAGTGTATTTCTCGGTTTCCAAACTCAGACCCCAGACCCCGGCCTGGACCGTCTGGTGGAATTCTGGCACTGGTTGGGATAGCTGTCCCTTCAAATCAGGTGACATGGGGCTTCTCAGAAAATTACTTGAATGTTTACTTGGTGTGGTGTGAGCCTTTCCCGGAGCCATTGACTGTTCCTTGTAAGACATGCAGTGTCCACTGCGTGGCAGGGCCACCATTGAGGCCGTCCCCCGCGGTCGGGTTTGGGCTAATTTTATGTCGTCGTCCTTACACTAGCTCCCAGTAAGTCCCCGCGTGCAGCTGTCTCACCGGGTCACCGAGTGGGGAGTGCACGCACACGCCACAGTCCTGCCCGGGGCGTCGGTTCCGGTGCCCGACGCGCCTGAACTCATGTGGAATATAGAAACGCAGACACTGAGTCTCCCCATCGGATGAGTTGGCAGGCACGGTTCACTTCCTGGGGTCACGGGGAGGGGACTCGGCTCCTGTTCTGCCGCTGATGGATGTCGTCAGCTGCTCCCCGCCGTCAGCCGCCCAGGCCCGGCCTCCGTGCAGGAGCGCTGGGCCCCTCAGTGGGATCCTGTGTTGGCTGGACCTGCTTGTGCCCCTCCTGCCGTTTGAGATGACTTGCCCCATACGCAGGCAGCTGGGTGATCACCCCTGGGACGCAGCCTCTAAGGCTCCCTCCCCATGACCGGCCAAGTTCAGGGCGCTACACGGTGGCCTGGAGCCTGAGTGCGGTGATGCACGGGCCCTGGGCCCCACTAACTGGCCCAGGGAAGCTGCAGGCATCACGTGGGTCACTGAGGCCAAAATGCCATATCGGAAGTGACGGTCGTGAATTGCAGCAGCGAAGCCCTGAACCGAGGTCACGGCGCGGGGTGGGAATGTGCCGAGACCAGAGCAGCGCTAAAGCCAGCCAGCCCAGCTCGGGCGGAGCCTCCTCCCAGTGCAGCAGGGATGCCAGGGAGAGACCAGCACCCAGTGTAGACTTCTCTGCGCTCCTGTGAACAGCCGTCCAGCTGCATCTGAGGCCACGGGTCACAGCGGCCCGACCAGCCGAGCACCAAAGCCAGAGCAGTGAAAGGTGTGGCTGAGACGTGGACAGAGAAAGCGAGCGGAGCTCTGACAGGGCAACCAGCCTGAGAGGAAGCGGGTGGGGCAGGGTGGTGGGAGGAGACCTCTCGGGACAGGAGGGTGGAAGTCGGGCATCGGACTGCGGACTCCAGTCTCATCGGGTCCGCAGGGACCTCGCGTGTGCGTGTGCCGGGCGCCTCGATTACAGGGCAGAGTTTTGGTGGGAAAAAGTCAGAGCCAGCTGTGCCGCCCTGAGAGACAGACCAAGAAGGAATCTGCCGCAGCAGGCGGCGGAGAGAGTGAATGGGCAGAAGAGCAGACGCCAGCAGCGGGGACACCGTGGAGACGCCGCCGCAGGTCGGCCCTTGGAACAGGCTGGTGCGATCGGCTGCCCTCCAGCCAGAGTCCCCGGTGAGTGAGGCAGGAGCTGACTCACCATCAGAAAGGCAGGTGCAATTTAATACAGCCTGCAGAGTATCAGCGCGTGTCCAAAGTAATAAAAATACACGCCCTAAAAATGGCAAGAAGTAAGAATAAGGAATAGTAAAGAATATTAGAATAATAAGAAAATATCATGAACAACTTAATGCTCATAAATTTAGCACCTTAGGTGGAATAAGGAAATGCCTCAAAAATACAATCAAGGAGAAATAGTTGAATAATTAAATATACACACACAGGATTTATTAGCACAAGTCTTTCCACAAGGCACGTTGTGTATTGACATGAGTTCACCACTGAATTCTTTTATTTTAGATTTTTTACTTTTAGAGAGAGGGGAAGGGAGGGAGGAGGAGAGGGAGAGAAGCATCAGTGTGTGGTTGCCTCTCGCACACCCCCTTCCGGGGACCTGGCCCACAGCCCAGCATGTGCCCCGACTGGAAACTGAACCCATGACCCTTTGGTTCGCAGGTTGGCCCTCGATCCACTGGGCCACACCAGCCAGGGCTGAACTCTATCAAACATTTACAAAAGCAATAACAATAGTACACAAACTTTTTTCAAAACTATAGGAAGCCTGACAGCTTCCCATCACGCGTGGCAAGTCTAACACAGCCCTCACGTCAGACTGACGTGTCTTTAGGGGGAAAATTAAAGCCCAGTGTCTCCCGTTAGCACAGAAACCCAGATCCTCAACGGTGCGTTCGTGCAGATGGAACTCGGCACCACGTGTCAGGCGCAGCCTCGGATTGCAAAGATGTTTCAACATTGAAAAAGTAATCTGTGTAATTGAACACATTACAGAATAAATGAGAAAAACCATACAATAATCTCCATAGATGCAGAAAAAGAACTCCGTGAAATCCAATCCCATTCATGTTAAAAATCTCTTAGCAAATTACAAATAGAAGGAAACTTCCTCAGACTGCTGGTGGGAATCTATGAAAGTCATACAGCCACAATCTTTTTTTTAAAGTTAAAATTTTAAAAATTACTGTTGACACACAATGTTCTATCAGCTCGCGGCGTACAATGTGGCGATGCGACACTTCTGTAACTTCCTGTGCGGTCACCCAGGAAGTCCGCCATTCCTCACGGTGGGGGCTGAACACAAGGCTTCCTTCTGAGCCGGGAGTGTAGGGAAGGGGTTTGGTCCATCATTTCCCTTCCACACGGCACCAGGTGTTCTAGCCAGTGCAATAGGGCAAGAAAATCAGAAAATAAAAGACGCAAACATAAAAAAAGAAGAAATAAAACTTTAACAAATGACACAATTGTCTGTGTTGAAAATTCTGAGGAATTTACAAAAACCTACCAGATCTAAAAGTGAATTTAACGAAGTCACCAAATACAAGAAGGATATACAAAATTCATTGTGTTTCTGTATAAGCAACAAATATTCAGCAAATAAAAATTTAAGATAAAATATTTAGGAGTAAAGTTCATGAAAGTTGCACGAGATTTCAGCAGGAAACTATAAAACTTTGCTGACACGTCAAGGAAGATCTAACTGAGTTGAAAGGCACATTCTGTTAATGAACTGGAGGGCGGGGTGGTGCTGAGATGTTTCTTGTCCCCAACTGATCTACAGATTCAACCAAATCTCAATCAAAATCTCAGCAGGTTTTTCTTTCTTTCTTTTTTCTTCTTCTTTTTTTTGGTATAAAGTAACACAACGATTTTAAAATTTCTCTGAAAAGGCAGAGGCTCTGGGAAATTAAAACCAGTCTTTGGAGCTGGAGGACGCACAGTCCCTGGGTCCTGTGACAGACCGACGCGCGTGTCCCTATGGGACCAGAAGGAGCCCCCCGCCCGCCCGCACGCCCTTCACGCCGATCAGTTTCAAATGGGCTGTGGGTTTGGGCATAAAGCCTAAAACGACACACCTTCTACAAGACCACACAGGAGAAAACCTTCCAATTTGGGAGTATTTCTGAGGACAGAGAGCACATCACCTAAAGAAGAAAAATGTCAAATGACGCTTTATCAGAACTAAGAGTGTTTGCCTTTAAAAGGCGTTGCCAGTGAAGGACACAGGAGGGAGGCCGGGAGGTGCTGTGGGCAGCAGGGTCTATGACTGCGGCTTGTGTCCACGTTGCATGAGGCCGGCATGCCCTCGGGGGTGGGGAGACCACAGCTAAGGAACAACGGGCTAAGGGTTCGCACAGACAGCTTACAGGAGAAGACACTCAGGTGGCCAGTGGGCACGTGAAGTGATCCTCAACGCCATCAGCTGTTGGGAGAATTCAAATGAAAATGAACGGCCCTTTCCCACTCGAGTGACTAAGCTCATGGCTAAAATGAGCAAATGACTAAAATTAAGAAGACTGACAATACCACACACTGTTAAGGGTGTAGAGCGACTGGACTCACGTGTCACTGGGGGAGCGGGGGGGAGGGGGTGTAAAAACGGCGCAGTCACTTTTGAGAACTGGCAGCTTCCTTCACGATGAAGAGCACGCTTAGCCAGTGACTCAGCAGACTCCCTCCCAGGTCTCCCTCTCAGAAGTAAAACCACGTGTCCATAAAACGGCTCGTCCAGAAACGTTCCCAGCAGCGTCATTCCTAAGAGTTCAAACCTGGACGGAATGGAGGTGGGAATCGGTGAGCGGCGGCGACGACACACGTGTCCAGTGGGTCCCACTCGGCTGCAAGACGTAACACGCAGCGACGGGCGGACCTCGCCCCATGCTGGGTGCGGACGTGGGGATTCGTGTTGATTCCTAAAACAGTAAAGCTTACGTGTAGGGATAGGAAGCGACCAGTGGGGCAGGGGAGCGGTGGGCAGGGGGACAGGTGGGGGGCGGGGGGGAAGGGCAGGGGCTTCTGGGGAGAGGAGTGCCCCCAACCTGGCCGAGGTGGTGTCTGGGCAGGTGTGCACGTGGATCGAGCATCGCTGGCTGCACACTTAAATGTGCTGCTCTTACTAGAGTGCGTCAGACTGAGTAAGGCTGACTTTTAAATTGGGGTCTTAACATAAAAATCTGGATTCAGGGTTCTCTAGAAACACGAGGCAAGCAACCCCAGGCAGCCGCCGCCAGGTGGAGCTGAGCCTCGGCGGCCAGGTCAGGGGGACACGCGTCTTTCCAAAATCTCACAGCCCCTCTCCCGTGTCATCTTCACTGATCGATTCGGCCACCAGTCATTCGTGCGTGTGTCCCAGTTTCCTGGGACCGGCATGTCTTCTCTCCGAGATCGCCCCTCTTCCTACGAGGAGCAGGGCTGGGATGAGACCCCAGCTCCATTGCAGAACTGTGGAGTCTCCAGAGCCTGCCCCGGGCTTAGCTGCCTGGAAGGGCTTGGGAGGGTGTCCCAGGGTTTGGTCCCCTTGGGAGAAGGGAGGGGCTGAGAGGGGGAGGGTCACTCTGGAAACTCCTGGGTCTTCCCCCCGAGGCCAGCCCTGGGTGCAGGGTCGCGGAAAGCCCGACCCTGGCACATAGGTCGGGGTCTGGAGGCGAAGGAAGGTGGGGTGTACAGTGGCTGGGGGTGCACAGTGTAAGGAGCTGGGTCGCTGCCAAGTGGCTTCGGTGGTGCAGATCAGCCAGTTGTGGCTCAAGCGTGGAGGGAGGGCCTGACCTCGGCCTTTCTTCAGGAGCCCGGGGCACGCGTGCGGGGCCGGGGTGGACCCGCACGCTCCTGCCGGCGCCCTCTAAGTCCGCCGGCTCCCTGTACGGCCGTTGAGTGCTTTAACTAAATCTAATTCTTAAAGTAATGATTTCTGAATCAAAACTTTGCTGGGAAGATTTACAGGCGAGTTTTATAAATCAGCAGCAAGATATATAACTCAGATAGTGAGAAGTGCAGATTTATAAATCCAACTTGTAAATCAGGAGGAAAAAACACCATGTTTTACACTAAATAATATTTTTACAAACGGCACCTCATACATCATGCAGTTGCCACAAATCTTTCACACCGGAGTCAGGCTGCAGAATGCAAGGCCGCGTCATGAGGGGACTCAGCCGGGTGGCGGTGTCGGGGTGGGGCGCAGGGCGCTGGACATCAGGGGTGGGCCGGGGTGCAGGAAGGAACCAGACTCCCACGGTGGCTGCCTCGTTCCCCAGGGCAGCCTGAGGGCGGCGCAGTGCACCCCCCGCCCGCGCCTCAGTCTGCACCTCTGTGACTTGCAGACGGTTATCCCTCTGCCAGAAGAGTGTTGAGAAAATTAAGTGAGGGAGCACCTATGAGGCGACAAGCTCAGTGTCTGGAACATACCGAGTGCTTAACAAATGTTCATTATTACCTAGTTAGTGATAGGACATCACATCCGTCGTCACTGCTGTTACTGTTCTCACCTGCGTCAGGGTTCCACCCCAGGACTGGAGAGGGGGGCAGTGGTGGCCCTCATCCCCCGAGCAAGGGGCCAGGCCTGGGGCTTGCCCACCGCCCTCCCAGCCCCCGGGGCCGCTCTGTGTCCCAGGCGCTTCCCGATTCCCAGCTACGACAGAGGCCCCCGAAGGCCGTTTTGTGAGACCTGGTTTCTGTGCAGAATTTAAATACAAGCTAATGTTTTTAAGAAGATTGTTAACAAAAGTCATGCATTTTTATCGCAGAATATTGGGAGAATAATGAAAGTCAACCCAGCCCTTGCCTCCCAGAGATAATCACCGGTAACTTTTCGGTTCCCCTCTCGGAGTCCTGTCCTACACGTAGATTCACATACATACATTTTAGGAAACAAAAAATGAGACCACGTCGAAAAGGTGGTTTTGCGACTCTCCCCCCATTTATCTGCATATCATGCGCCTTTCCTGAAGCGACGGCAGAGTCCTCGGTGTGATTTTTTATGCTCGTGGACGATACTGCAGCATAATTTATTTAACCAGTTCCATGTTGTCAGACATTTATTTTGTTTTTAATTTTTTGCTATTATAAACAACCTTCCAGGGAACATCTTTTAAATAAATTTCTGCCGTTATTTATGGTTATTTTCTGAGGATAGGTCCCTGGAAGAGGCGCGGCTGTGTGAGTGGGCACTGCACGCGGTGGAGAGTTCTGCCGAGCCCCCCGGAGAGCTGCGTCACCCCACGTCCCTGCCGGCGCCCGTGGGCGCGGGACCCCGCACTCCGCACGGTCTCCTTCCTGTTCCTGAACTGTCAGCGTGATCGCTGAGAACTTGTGTTTCACTATTGTTCCAGTTTGCACGTCTTTGACAGCTTGCAAAGTCAAACATTTTTCATATTTTTGCTCTAGTGCTGCTTCTGCGGATTCCCTAATCGCGCCTTTTGTCCACGCTGATGTGCTCAGGCGTCGGGGATGTGAACGCTTTGTTTCGATTCCCCCCTCCGTTTGTGATTTGCCTTAACCTTTGCTTCTGGAACATTTTAATTTAATTTATACTAATAAATTCTGTCAATTTTTCACTTTATGGCAAAATATCATTTACAGGATTTTCCCAGCACAAGATCCGGTAAACGTGCACCTGTATTTACTTCTGGTTACTTTGTGTACTTTCAAACCTTAGTCCACCTGAGGTTTGACTTAGAAAGTGGTAGGAAGTAGTGATGAGCCTATTCTCAGGCTTTCATCACTGGCCCTTCAACCTGACCGCCAGAGATCTGAAACGCCCCTCTGCCGTGAACTACGATGTTCTAAGTCACTGAGGTGACAGCGGTCAGCCGGCACTGCCGTGAGCCCGCCTCCGCGGCCCCTCTACTCCACGTCAGCCCCCATCCTCTGCTCTGTTGTCTGTGTCCATGCGTTTGTTTTCACTTTCATTTTGTCTGCTCGCCTGCTTTGCACCCCGTAGGCATGAAACCACGCGGCTCTCACCCCTGCCCGCCCGCCCGCTCCCACGTCCTGGCTGCGGTGCATGGTGCGGGCACTGCAGGGTGCAGCTGTTTTTCCCAGTTGGTGCCTTCACACTGTCAAGAGAGGGGCTCCGGAGGGGCTGCTGGGTCACGCGGTCGTTCTGTCCTTACTCTGTCGAGGAGCCTCCCTCCTGTTCCCACAGTGTGCACCTGCAGAGCGGGGCCCTCTCCTCCTCCCTGTGGGTGCCATCAGGAGGGGGCTGACTCTCCCTTCTGGCAGGAAAGGGCCCCCCATTCCCCATATTTTATGTTCCATGAGAAACTCACCTGGGACAGGAGGCTCCGGTGCGGGGCCTGGGGCCCGTCACAGACATGTGACCCCGAGAAACCCTGCTGACAGCGAAGGGGGTGCTGTCGGCATCCCATAACGCACACACATCGGCTTCCGGAGGAGAGCACACAGCACGCGCATGCCAGCGGGAGGGCCCCTGCTGAGCTGGCACACTTGTGCCAGCGTCTTTTCAAAGAAAAGCAGTCCGTAAGACGCTTGGCTAAATATACACCTGCTTTTTTCCTTGTCTTCAGTGACTGTCCAGCTGTACGTTATATATTTTGTTCTCTCTCCCCCCCTCACCCACATGCTTTGTAAAAATTGAAGTTGGAGCCCAGCATCGACACACATCTCGGGAGAAGGGGTGGGTGCCCCGGTGGGCCCAGACGCACAAAGACTCCGCAGGGTCAGGTGGCCCTGGCAGGGCTGAGATCCGGTTAGTTGACACGCCCGAGGTTTCTTCCCTCCGCTAATCGGACACCCCATGTCCACACCAAAGGCAGACTCGGCTCCATGCCGTGAGCAGACCAGCAGCCTCCAGGCTCAGATGTTCGGAGTGTGGCTCCCAGGAGCCTGAAGGGGCCCCAAGTCCCTCACGCCCTCGCAGACGTCAACTCCCAGAGCAGCGTGGCCGTCCAGCGGTGTCCGTGAGCTCCGGTCAGGCGGCCCTGAGGGCTATGGCCAGTGCAGGCCGGGCTCTCGGAGCTCACTGACGTGCACCCTCGCTGCCATTCTCCAGCTCCCTCCCAGCTCCCTGCAGAGAGGTGGGGAGACTCCAGGTCACTCTCCGTCACGCTGACGTGGCCCGACAGTAATGGGGCAGGACAGCAGCCGAGATTCCCAGGGCAGAGCTAATGGACTCACCAAAGCCACTCACCGGCACTCAATCACCCGCATCAGCACCACTCAGTTCAGCGAGCGTCTCCCCCTGTGAACGGTCCCTGCGCGGGCCCTGCTGAGAGCCCAGGGAGGGTCCTGTCCCCCCAAGAAGCCCCAGTCAGGACGGGAAGGGAGTGAGGGGCGGAGTAGCCCTGGCGCAGGGTGGCCTCGATGGCAGGTCGGGGACAGGGCCTGGACACTCCTCCCAAGCCTGGTCCCACCTGTCTGGATGTGGGAAGGCCACGGGGTGCGTCCTGTCCGAGCCCACATCCCTCTGTCCATCCCAGGAGTGGAGTGAAGATGCCTCCAGTGGAAGTAATGGCAGGCCCGCCCGCGTGTCCAAGCTGGTCCCCATGCGGAACGCACCGTGGGCCGTCCTGTGGGCCTCTGCTCAGGGCAGCTGTGCGGGCCCAGGAAGGGGGTCCCTGTGCATGCAGGGACACACACTCGGGACAGGGGTGGGGGGTGGGGGTGGCTCGCCAGGGACTGGAACCGAGGCCTACCCAGGGTCCTAGCCTCCTGGCGTTGACGCCCTGGGACTGGGACCTCTGGGGTTCCGCAGTTGTCCCCGAGGCCCGGGGTGCACATGTGCTGCTGTGGAACTCCCAGTCCCAGGATTGCAGATGCTGCTGAGAGGGCCCCCCCTCCACAACCCTGTCCCGCATCTTCCAGGGCTCACTGCTGGACTACGTTTCCCAGTGCCCTTTCTAACGAGGGGTGGCCTCCTGATGGAGCTCAGCCAATGGGAATGGAGAGGAAGTGCAGCACGCCCAGGACAGCCCATCACCCCACGGGCCTCCTCGTCCTCACTGGCCTGTGGATGGAGAGGATGCCACGGAACATGTGACTGTTCACGTGTAAATTAATTAAAATCGAAAAAAGGAGGTGTGAGGAAATATCACAGCTCCTTGTACTCCTGATTCCTGCCCTTCCTCAAAGCAGTGACATGGAAGAAAAAGGGCCCGGTGGGGGCGGCCCAGGCCCCGAGAGGCACAGACACAGGCCACAGGGCTGCGCCCAGGACGCCACCCTCGGGGCAGCCGTGAGGCCCTGGTCTCCGGGCCCAGGTCTCGCCCACCGCCCACCGGCCTCGGCCCTACTACCCGGTCGTCCTCTTTCCAGTCGAGGTCTCTAGGCCTCTGTGCGCCCTTGGCGAGGCTGCCGTGAGGCTCCTGGCGTCGGGAGTCCCCGCTCCACTTGGCGTCGGGAGTCCCCAGCACGGCACTCGTGTCATCTCGTTGTCGGGGCCTCCTCCAGCCCGTTCACCAGCCTGGCCCCTCTCTCCTGGGCTGGGCGGCCACACCCGTGGGTGGTTCTGGAGACAGGGCGACAGGAGGCGTCTGGAGCCGGCGCCCTCACTGAGGTCCTCCCTGTCTTGTGGAAGACTCTTTGGACTATAAAAACGGGGACAATCACAGTGTAAATGGACTTTGAAAATAGCAATAATTAGGTAATTAAAAATGTACTTTGGTTTCATTATGGTGTCCATAAAAATCCCACCATCGAAAAACAAACTATTTTAACATATTTTCCTTAATGTAACTCATGTAATTGTGATTTTTATGTCCCGTCCAGTCATGTGGTTAAGCAGCACGAGGCTCCTTGCACAGCTGAGCGTGGCTGACACCCGAGGCCGCTTGGAGCACAGGGTGTGATGTATTGAACAGCTTCTTACGCTAAACAGTAGACAGTTAACGTTACATTCATTTAATTCCATTTTAATTAGTGGGATAATATTTTAAATGTGCGTTTCGGCCTAACTAGAATAGTGCACTACGTGAGGCGGTTTCCTTCCACACGGGTGTGTCTGGGACTTGACCTTTTCTGGAAAAGAAACCTGTTGGACCCGCGGGTGTGGGCGTGGTGGATGGTGCGGGCTCTCAGCCTCTCCGTCAATGCTTCTCATCCTGGGTTAACCCCTCCCGTGACACACGGGCTCCGGGGTGCCTGCCCACGCATCCTGTTGAGGGGGAGCCCCAGTGAGTCCCTGGAGTGTGTCCCCACCTCGCTGAGTGAGGCCAGAGGCAGGGAGGCTCAGAGCCCAGGGTTGTGCCACCACCTCCTGCTTTGGGGACAGGCAGTCAAACCTTCCCAACCAACTGCCTCAGCTCCCCAGATCCCAGCCCGTCGTTCCAAATCTGTGCTGGCCGCACAGGACCAGGGTTTGGGGAGGGAAGGGTTGGTGTGCCAGGTCTCAGCATGGGCACAGTGGCGGACACATAGTGGAAGGTGCCAGGGCCTGCGGAAGGCTGTGACCCCGCTGCTTCCACGTGAGACCGGCCACAGCAGACCCAGGCCTGGGCCACTTCCCGTGTGTTGGGCACAAGTCCCGTCGTTACCAGCCCTGCCCCTTACACGCTGCACCCTCACGCTGTGGAACAAGGGAGGCACAGCCACAGGGGGCACAGGCTGTCTTCCTCTGCTCAGAACCCACGTGTCTCCGAGGACGGCCCGTGCCTCTTCCCTCCCTGCAGCCTCCGTGGACGGCATGCCAGACCTTCCCTGCCCAGGGACGTGTCAGGCGGCGCCCGCTGGACGTCCCTCCCTGGGCATCAGAGCACTGGGAGGAGGGAGATGGACAGGGAGTGGGGCTCGCATCCTTGGCCCCTGCGTGGGGGTCCCGGGGCTGTTCGGCCCCCACCCTTCCCAAGGCCCTTCACCCAGAAGTGGCTTGGCTTCACTAAGTGAGCCCGATCCTCCGCAGGTTAACTGGACAGGATTTCGGCTCCTTGCAGCCCGAGAACCGTACAAAACGGAGGGATCTCCACTCAGCACTCAGTCATGGGAGCTTTAGACCACGGAACCGGCTGGGGCAGTGCAGGACCGCCCCACCCCCACGGCGTGGTGCGCACCGTGGCGGGGGTCGGTTCCGGCCGCACTGCTCCAGGGTGCGAGCGGGTTCCGTGTCCACGCGGCGCCGACCGCCCGGATGTGCAGCGCGTCTCCCACGCAGCCACGTCCGCAGAGATTCCTCGGCTCCGCGGCCAGCCCACGCTTCCCTGGGGACTTCGCGATGGGTTGTTTGGGGGCCCGAAGAGACCCCAGTGACAAATCAGGAGACTTGGCTCAATCTGTGGATTTGGGGAGAATTCCACTGTGATATGAGACGAATCCGGTCTCTTCCGTGAGTCCCGTTTCTCTTTGGAAACCGAGAAACGGCTCCCACCATCGCTGAGCGCTGCTGCTTCTGTGCTTCCCCAAGTCCGTCTGGGTGACGCGGGGCGAGGGGGAGAGGCCGCCGCTCTCCGCGGCTCGGAGAATCTGGGTGGCGGCAGGGAAGCAGTTAAGCTTTGCAGCGCCTCACACACTGATAAAAAATGTGTAATCTCTAATAAAAAAAACCAAGCAGGTATGAATAGCAATAAATGCTCAAAATTCGTTCAAATTGAAGGGAAACAATTGGAAATGGATTCAGAAATACAATGTTTAGCTCAGCAAGCTGGAAGGTTCTGCTCTTTTAATCAGCATCGTCACCCCCGGTACTTGAGGTCGGGTGGGTTCCTACCTTCACAGAGATCACTTTGCTCTACGGCGCGTCGAAGGCGCGGCGGTTAACGACCGGCTGGCCACGGGCGCTGGCAGGGACAGGCACTTGCTATTCCCGGGAATGCCTGGAGCTTCTCTGATGTGACTTGCTTTCTGCTCCTGCCTGCTTGTCTTCAAGAAAACTCCTGTGAATCTGGGAGAACATTGGCGTTGATAAATGTTCCAGAGAATAAAAAAAAAGCAGTGAAACAAAACCTAGGGCACCTGCCCAGTCCTCTTCCTTCCCCACACCGGTGGCCTGGGGGCCCCCAGCCTCCAGGCTCTGGAAACATGAATGCATCTCTTATACAAACGCTCCCCAAGGCCAGCGGGGTCCCCTCCTGTGTGGCCGTGCTGTCTGTGTGCAGGAAGGGCGTGTTGGCACTAGAGGTTCTGTGTAAGTGCCAGAGGAAGACCCAACCTGTTACTGAGTTTCCCTCTGCCGTCGTCAGAGAGTCCGTTAGGGATGTGCTTTCTGAAGAGGCGCTAGAATGTGCGGTATGTCATGGCGCTGGCCAGTCTCCCTGTGAACCCTGGAAAGGCAAGCATGCAGGGGACGTGAGGGAGCAGAAGGGCTTGCCGCCCGCTCTGATGCCGCCGGGCCCTGTGCGAGGGACCCGCCGGTGCACCGCCGCGGCCCAGGAGGGGGGTCTCGTGGGCGGACAAGCAGCAGCCTCACCCCCTTTCCTGCAGGGCTTGGTGGCTTCGCTGTGTGTGGTGTCCACCACTGTCTTCCCATCCAGCTCCTGAAACCGGCACGTAGCCCTACTGGGTGCAGTCGGAGACGGCACGCCCCGCGGTGGCGATGCACCGTAGTGTCATTGGTGGCTGCCACTGTGCGAGGGCGGCAGAACACTGCGGCTGGGGTGTGAGAGGGAGGGAGCCCGCCCGGACCGGAGCTGGACGTGAGAAATTGGAAATCACTCACACCTCTGTGTGCTTTTAGTTATGTATTTATATAATGTACTTACATGACAATTCACGGTGAAAATGTGTGTTTATACAACATATCTATGTTATATATTAATAACGATAACATATTACATATCTGGAAGTATATTTTATTTCCAAAATACAGTAGCATACTAATACAGCTTAAAGAGCAAAACGCTCTACTTTTTCGTGAATAAAATACGTGCAAACACACGTGGTGAAGTTTCTCATCTCTGTGTTCTCGCGTGCAAAGGGGTCTTTGGTCTTCAGCTGCTTCCAGAACCTCCTTTCTCCGTAAACACCCTCCCTGTCCGCGCTGTGCCTGGGTGTGGTCTCCTCAGAGCTCGTCCTGCTGGCGGCTTGTTGGGGTTCTTGGACTGTCTGTGCTGATATGCGCATCGAGTTTGGAAATTTTTTAGTCGTGCTGTTTTCACATTGTTTCTCCATCCTGGTCTCGCTCGCCATTGTTTCCGCAGCAGCCTGCTCAGTCAGCTGCTTGGTGACGCCCCCGAGGCCCTGAGGCCCCAAGGCCCTGTGAACTCCTCCCTGGTCCCTTCTCCTCGCGCCGGGCGGGGCGGTGAGTCTCCGCCGACCCGTCTTCAGCTTCACCAGCCTTTCTTCCGCCTCGAGCAACGTGCTGGTGCTTCCTTCCGGGGAAATCTGTACTGCACACGTGACATTTTTCTCGCCTGAAATTCCCACTTGATTCTTTCCCAGTGGTTTTTTACTTTTCTGCTTTTTCCCACGTGGACATTTACGATTTACAAAATTTCTTGTAAGTTCTTAAATATGTTTATAATTGCTACTCTAAAGTCCTTGTTTCCCAAGTTTAGTAACTGTGTCACTTAGGGCCCATTTCTACAGAAAAGAACTGACTACCGTACACTCCAGAGAGAAAAGATTTTGCAGCATACACATCTGGAATGGTGTTCAGAAAATACGTGGAACTTCCACGACCCAATAAAAATGGGCAAAAATTGTGAACAAACCCTTCACATGGGAAGATATTAGAATGACCAAAAAGCAAACAAGAAAGTGGCAGATTTCCTCGTTATCAGGGAAATGTAGATGAAAGCCCCCTCTGGAGAGTGGGACGCAGTCCCTGGGACCACCCACCCTGGGACCACCCACCCAGACTCCGGAGGAGAGTCCCCATCGCTCGAGGAGTGGGGGTGGGGGGGGTGAGGCGTGGCTTCGGCAGAGGGTGGGTTTTCTGTGGGCTGCGCGGGAAGGGCGCGACCGCTCTGGAAAACGGTCCCGCGCTTCTCTAACGTTAACCACCACCTCCCCACCACGTGGGCGGCAGCTGCAAGCCTCGGCATCCACTCCGGGGGCATCAGAGCCCGCGTCTCCTGAGGACTCGGTCTCGGCAGCTCTGCCCCCAGCGGCCCGGACCCAGAGCCGCCCCGACCTCCCTGGGGAGAGCCGCGAGCAAGACCCGGGGCGGGTCCAGCCGCAGGGCACAGCTCAGCGGCGGACCTGAAAGAGCTGCTGACGCCCTGGCAAGCAGATGGCAGGAGCACGGTGCTGAGCGACGGCGGGTAATACCAGGGACGTGGGGTAGGTTCCTGCTCGCAGAGGGTCTAGAGCGGGTAACACTGGCCTGCGGGGAGGGACGCGGGGGCAGCGGTGCGGGGGCAGCGGCGCTGGTGGGCAGCAGAGGGCCGGCCTACGGAGGCAGGGGCGCGGGTGCCGGGGGTGCCTTCGCTGGAACTGAGCCCTCGGAGTGTGAGGGCCTTCCACTGTCAGCTGACCGCACGCAGAGGGGGAGCTGGCCCTGTGGGTCTGCAGGAGGGATGGGAGATGGGCCAGGGACCGGGCGGGGGCCTTGTCTGCACCCAAGTGCGGTCACCCCTCCCCCCGCCATGCTCCTCTCCTGGTCCCCGCAGGGTCTCACCCTCTCATCCTGGGGGGCTGCAAAGTCCCTCCGCTCTGACCTCCCCTTTTCGTGGCTCCCGCCCCCATTCGGTGGCCTCTCCTGAGGGCCTGGGGGTGGGGAGGGGGTGGGAGAAGGAGCGGCTGCCACCTGTTCCCGTGTTTGGCCCTCCGGGCCGTGGAGGCGAGCTCGGAGCAGGGCCAGGAGCTGGGGCCATGCCCACGGGACTGCAGGGTGCGGGGGGTGGGAGGGGAGGTGCAGCTGTCTCCCCACTTTTTCTTTAAGTTTTTGACCTTTAAACTCCAGAGGCTCAGAGGCGTGGCTGTCGGGGCGGCCTCTGGTCCGGTCTCAGCTCCGCAGGGCCAGCTTCCTGGGCTCTACTCACCTCTGCCCGGTGTGCGGCCGATGCCATTGTGCCTCTGGGCCAGCCCCCGGCGGTGGGGAGGACGGCTTCATGACGCCACGGTGATGGACCAGGGGCAGTGTGCGTCCCACCGGGCATCCATGCCGTCGCCTGGTTCAGCGTCCATCCCCCATCTCCCCAGGAAGAGCAGAACCCCGTGCCCTTGCGAGTCCCACTCTCACTGCCTCAGCAGGTTGGGGAGCGAGGCAGCTTCATTAGCAAAATAAGAAAACTTAATCTTGTTCCGTATTGTTCACACAAGTAAAAATACACGCGTTGGCTGAAGATAAAAATAGATCTCGTGAGGCCACTAAAGCAGACTGGGCGGTGGGGGAGGCGGGGAGGAGCCGCTCGGGTTCAGGCCCGAGCACCGGCCCGGGAGCTCCTTCCTGCACCAGCACTGCACACAGCGGCGTGAAGACAGACAGGGTTTTAGGCTGAAAGGTGTTTGAACCGAGAGGAACGTACCCCCTCACTTTGGCTGCGGCTTCTGTAGCGTGCTGGGGGTCCCGCAGCCCTGACACAGGCTGTGGATTTTAACAAACACCATAGAAGTCAAGAGGCAGAGCTTTTCCCAGCGATCACTTTTAAAAAGAAATTAAATCCGCATTTTAAAAGGTGACTGCCGTGAGGTCAGAAACCCTTGCTCGTCTCCGCTCTCGAGCGCAGCCCCCCTCCCCGCCCCCACATTCTCGCCACATGTGCAGAGCTACTTCCGAGCCGGCCCTGGCGACTGGGTCACAGCGTCCCCTCGCAGGTTCCGCAGGCAGACCCAAAGCTGCGCCTGGGTTTATGAGGCGCTCTCCTTACCAGTGGCCTGGCTGCCAGGACACCCTCGGTCGGCAGGCTCTGCACAGCGTTTCCTGGAACAACGAGCGGGCTGAGTGGTGACCGCTGGGCACTCGCACATGGCCCTATGTTGGGAAGGGGCTGGCGGAGACACCGCTGTCAGAACACCCCCAGGGCCCAGCCACACCCGCCCGTCCGGCCCTGCCCTGCTCCCTGCAGTGGCAGGCGCCCACCTGGGCGGCCCCCATGATGGAGCCTCAGCCACGTCCTGAACATGGCGGGTGCACATCACATGGACCCCGCAGCCCCAGGCCCAAGGCTGCCTGGCCCTCCACTTCTTGTTCACCCGGGAAAGGGCCCCCCACACCCACGGCCACCTGCTGTCTCCCGCACAGGAAGGGCAGGGTGCTGGGTGGGTGTCCAGTGTGGGAAATCCCTCTGAGTCGTGACCTCGCTCGTTCTTAAAGCTGGCCCCTGTGTGTGGGGGACACTCGAGAATGAGGGGAGGGCGTGGCTGCTCTGCCGGGATCTTCTCGAACTTAGACGCGGCTTCAACCCGCTGCTCTCCTGGCCAGTCACAACCTCAGCGCCCACCTGGAGGCCGAGCGTCCCATCCCGAGGGCCGCAGCCTGGGGCCTCCTCCCCTCAGATCTCCCGAGCCCCCTCCCTGGCTCTGTCCCTGCTCCTCGCGCGGAGGGGCTGCGGGCACACGGTGTCATTCACCTGTGCGTTCTGCCTCCCGGGTGCCGCTTCCTCCTGCTCGAGCGTGAGAGGCCAGAGTTTTTTCCCGGGTGTCCGCTGCCAGCGCACGGTCAGCGCTGCAGACCGCACAGTTCTCGGAGGACACTCGTCCGGGCGTTTCTGTGGGTCTCAGGCTTGCAGTTCAGACTCGGGCGCGAGCTGAGTAAGGAAGTGTCAGCACGGACACCGGAGTCAGGCCGTGGAGTCTGCTGAGGGCTGACTGGAGCCGCGCCACACTGGTGCCGGGGGTCCTGGCAGGTTGTTGCCTGGTTTTCCTCCTTAAATCTCAACCCCCCCCCCCCCCCCGCCAGGGACACAGTGTCACGTCCCATTTTGCAGGTGAGGTGACTGGGGACAGGCGTTGGACTTGTGGTGCTAACTTGCTGTGTCCTGTAGCTGAGATCCGCCCGAACTGGCCTGGTTCCAAACCTCCGCCCCAAACCCTGGCCTGTGCGGGTTCTGGAACCAGACTCGGGGGCAGCTGGGCGTGTGGGGTGCGGGTGGGTCCCCGTGCTCTGAGGAGAGGCCGCCCTGAGATGTCTGTGTGTTGCACTGTCGCTCCCTGCTGGGCAGCCCGCAGCCCCCGGGGCCCGTGCACGCAGGCCACCACATCTGGGATGGGCAGGTGAGGCTTTGCCCAGCAGGGCCTGGGCTCCGGAGGCAGGGACCGGGTTCTGGGGGTGTGGAGGTCCCTGGGGCGGAGGGAGCCTGGGTTGAGGGACAGAGTTCTCCTGGAAGGTCACTTGTCTGGTCCTGGTGCATGAGCGCCCCATCCACGCCTCCCGCCCAGGAAGCCCGGCCCCACACTGTGAGTAAACCCCTTCCACCGGCTTCTGCGGAGGAGGGAAGACAGGCAGGAGCCGGCCCTTGCGGGCGGCTGGGCTCCAGGGCTTCTGTGTCTGTCCTGGGGGCTCTTTCAGGCAAGACTCTGTCAGGTGTCAGTTTCCTCACTCTGATCTGCGGTGCCTACATTTCCCTTCTGAAGAGTTTTCATTCTGAGAAGTTGATTTCTCTGTTGAAGGGTTGCTCTGTAATTAAACTTATTGCTGAAAAAGACATCATTCTTCTTTTAATAAGTCAATTTGCATATTCAGTAACATGAGCCTCACTTGCTGAAACAGTTTGGAAGTTTGTGGGTTTCTCTCGCTCAACTGATTTCAGATTGTCTGACCTCATTCCCAGTAGCATGCTGGCACAGGGCAGGAAACAAGAGGACATGTCTTCTAATACAAAATTACATTGTATCAAAACACAGGGCAGCACGGGAGAACCCAGACCCAAGCCCAGAGGGGACTAGGCCACACCTGCTGGTGCGGCGACACCCAGCTGCACCTTCGGCCGCAAGTCAGCTGGACAGCGAGGATGACCTAGGACAGGGGTGTCACACTCATTGTCACTGGGGGCCACATCAGCCTCCTGGTTGCCTCCAAGGGGCCGAATGTAATTTCAGGACTGTATAAATGTAACTACTCCTTAACAGGTAAGCGAGAGCTCGGCGCTGCCGCCGAGTAGAAACAAGGTTCCGGGCCGGATAAAACAAGGTGCAGGGGTGGGTTTGGCCCTCGGGCCTGGTGTCTGCTGCCTGCGCTCTAGGAGCTGGACACAAGCGAATATATTTTTAATGATGATAACACACGCATAACAAAAATTACCATGTTACCCATTTTTCCATGTTTTCCCTGTGGTGAAATGCACACGAGGGTTGCCGCCCTGACCATTCTGAGTGCTCGGGGCAGGGACAGAAAGTGTGTCTCGTGGCTATGCGGCCGCCATCACCCCCTCTGGAACCTCTTCGCGCCGGACTGACGCCCAGTCCCCCCTAAACAGCCCCCAAGCCCCGCCCCTGGCACCGCCGGCCCCCTGCCTGTCTCCATGGACCTGAGGGCACCAGGGACCTCGAACAGGCGGGGCCGCAGGGCCTGTCCTTCTGTGAAGCTGCCGCCGCCTCTGGCCGTGCTGGGCCTCGCTGCCGTGGGCACGAGGCTGTCTCCTTGGGGTCCTGCCCTGGGTGCTCTTGGGTCTGCACCCAGCATTAGAATCGCGGAGTCGGCTGGTTATTTGGTTTAGCACTTCCAGGACCTGTGGGCAGTTTTCCGTGGCGCCTGCCCCATCTCACTCCCGCCGGCCGTGGGCTTCCAGGCGGCTCTCTGCTCGGACGGCGCCGGTCCTCCTCTCTTCCAGTGGCTGCTGCAGACACTGTTGGGCCCGGGCTGGGCCGTGCCCCCCAACCCGTGGTTCCCCCTGCCCCACAGCCTTTTGAACTGGGTTCAGTGGGGCGATGCATCCTTCCCACCTGCACAGAGCTCGGGCTGCATCTGTGAAGTGGCTGGAGGCACGTGGGGGCTGGGCTTCCCTGTGGTGGGGTTAGCTCGCCTGTTATGGTTCCCACAGGGACAGCCACCACCGCCCAGACTGTGCAGCCACACACCCGTCAGTGGGCAGCATCCTATGGGGGCGGGTTCGCTGGCCCAGGGCCAGGCCTGGGGACAGAGCCCACAGCGTCCCCAAAGCCTGGGTGCCCTGGGCAGCACGGAGAGGGTGAGCAACTGGGGATTCTGGCTGAGGCCTCCGAGTCCGGGCTGACTGCACTGTCCTTCCCTCGAGGGGTGGGCCGGGGACTGCTGAGCCGGTGGGCTGGCGGGGCCGCAGCCTTGGTGCCTCTGAGGGGGCATGGCAGCAAGCTGGGCATTGGGAGCTGGCCCCGCTGGCGGCCCCCCAGTGGAGGCCGGGGCCCTGCTCACCCCGGGGCCCGGCTCGGCCCCGCCATGTGCCGCGAGACCCCGAGCGGGCGGGTTCGGGCCGACGCAGGCTGGCCGTGCGAGCACATATGCTGGAACGAAGGCGTCTTGGCTCTGCGGTGGCTCGGCTCTAATGAGGATGACAGATGACGCAGAGCTCCGCGCGCCTGCCAAAAAGGGGATATTTCCCAGGAGAGAGCACCTGGCGGTGCAGAAATAGACGCCGTGGCTCCGCGATTGGCTGGCGAGCCCGCGCTGCTCCGTGGTCGGGATCATCCGCCTCCTGAGAGCGCGTCCTGGATAATAACAGCAACAATGGCGCGAATAAAAATCACTGCAGCAAAGGGAAAACCACTAGATCAATTACGTCAATTAGGCGCAGCCCTGTCCCCGCGGTTCCAGTGGAGAGGGTGGCAGCTCTCTCCCTTCTCATCCGTCACACGCTTGTTCGGGCCCCTCGCCCCTCGTGGTGGCACGAAGTCGTGGTCTCTCAGAAGCTCACCGCAGACGGCAGCGTGCCTCTGTCCACCTGCGACACCCCTGATCTCATTTTGGAGCAGCAGTGCCCTGGGCCCCGGAGGGCCACCAGCCGAGTGGCTGTCTGAGCCCCGATCCTAGTAAAAGGGTGCACGTCTCCAAGGTCCCTTCAGCGACTGCAGTCAGTGGCAACAAAGTATCTCTTCAACAGACTGACACTCTGGCCGCCACACCCTCCACTCCCCTCCTCCAGGTGCCCTCGCCCTTCCCACACAGACACAGCTGAGAAGCAGCAGGGCCCAGGCGACCCAGGCAGACTCTGACCTCCAGCCAGCTCCAGGCCCCGCCCACACATCCGTCACCCCGCCTTTGAAGTAAGGGGCTGGAGTTAGCCACCTCCCAGGCCCCTTCCAGCTCTCAGATTTGAAGGGGAGGTAATTTACCCCAGTGGGCTAAGATGGAAGGTGATTTTGAAAGAGAAATACAAAATCATTAAGCAGATCAGTAAATTTGATAATGAATTGTTTCAATTAGACTCAGGTGCAGGCAGATGTTAAATTACTCCAGCAGCAGAAGCGCAGGGGTCATGGTTTGCTTCTCTCACTCAAATGCAGGGGTGACGCAGCTCTGCTCCAGCTGGGCCCAGCACCCTGCCGTGCGGCCCTCCCTGTGTCACCTGCGTCAGTGGGACCGGGAGTTGGGCGGGGTTCTGCTCCCAGCCCCACCCGAGGGTGTCTCTGTGGGCCCCTGGGGACAGCCCGCCTCTCTCTGGGCGCCCAGCCCCCATCTGCACACGGGAACAGACCCATTCCCAGCGCCCCATGTGTCCAGCTTTCTCCCGTCACCGCTCACCTTTGTGGGGCCCGTTGTGGGTTCCAAGTGTGCCCGTTGGGGACACGGTATACCGGGGAGTGCATGGCCTGCTTAGCGGCCAGACGGATGGCCCCGTGGGACGGCCCCAGTGTGCCAGGCACGCCACCCCTGGCACAGGACGGGCACGGCGTGCTGCTCTGGGAAGGAGCCTATGGTGGGGGGTGAGGGGTGAGGGGCTGGGGCAGGAAGCGTGCTGGAGGTGGGTGTTTCACCCTGACCCTAGGTCTGGAAAGGCCCCCTGCAGACTCCCCGCTGGGCACAGTCCCCAAAGAGTCCCACCTCCCAACATCGGCCTGGCTGACCCCAGGGCGGGCTGAGCTCCAGGGGAGGGGGACAGGGCAGGTGAGTCCCAGATGGCACCTCTCCCTCTGCTTCCTTTTGCAAAGGGCCCCAGGTCCTGGCTCCCACCCCCCCACCCCCACCCCAGACAAAGGGGTAGGGTGGGCTCCGTGCGGGCTGCACCCCCTCTGTCTGTCCCCACAGGCCTCTTCCCTCCTGTCTCTCGGCCACGCAGCTTGGAACCACACCTCACCAGGCCGCTGAGCTCCTGGGAGGAGGGCCACTTTGAGAAACTGTCTCCTGTTTTCAGAAATCGACTGTGAGAGTTCTGAGTGGTGGTGCGACCTGACCACACGCACACACTGCAGCTCACCCTTCGCAAGGGCTGGGTGCCCCCTCTTCTCGGTGGTTCCTGGGACGTAGCCCGCCCCGCACAGAGCCCGCTTGCAGCCCCGAGCGCTGTCTGCTGGGATGACAGGCAGGCGGGGCGCCGAGCGCGGCCGGGACTAACCCAGTTAGGGAGAGGCTGCCGGCGCTGTAATAAAGCGCTTAATGGACAGGCAGCCTCTCCCGCCTTCCTCGGGGTCACTCCGCACCCCTGGTTATTGGGCTCCTCGCGGATGTTAGTGAGTTACCCGGGCCCCTAATCAGACTGGAAGGTGGCACATCCATCTTCAGTCGGAGTGCGGCCCCTCGCTCTCTGAGAGTCCGTTTTCTAATAAACTTGTGTCGGCCCGGGTTGGTTTTACCGATACAAATACAATTCAGACAAATAAAAAGTATATTGTCCTGTGATGAGATTTATGTATTTATGTCCCGCAGGTCACTTTACATTTACACGGGGAGCCCCCACCTCGCCCAACTGCACTGGGGCCAGGCCGCACCGGACTCGGGCAGTGCGTGAGCGCACCCCCACCCCCAGCAGTCAGCTCCTTGCCCCCTGGTTGCGGCAGAGCCGGCAGCAGAGTGGCCGTGGTCCCGGGGGGCGGCTGCACGGGTCTGCCTGCAAGGAGGCCGTCCAGGGGCCCCCCTGCACCGAGCTGTTGCTGTGTTTCTGTGACCGTCAATAGAACCTGCTGCCACTCCGGCCAGCGTCACCTCCTGCTGAGGCTTCCGCACTGCCCGGAGACCTCGCCGCAGGAGGACGTTTCTCAAAAGGAAGAAAAGTGTGTTTGTTGGAAGAAGAAAACAGGAGACAGTTTCTCAAAGTGGCCCTCCTCCCAGGAGCCCAGGGCCCGCTCTCCACTGCACCTCGTGCGCCTGGGAGAGGTCACCCGAAGTTCAGGCCAGGATGAATCACGGCCCTGCTGAGAGCCTCCTTCTCCCGGTGTCGGGCTTGCAGCGGCGGCTGAGGCTGAGGCGTGACAGATGGGCCACCGCAGAAAGGTGGGGATGGGGCAGGGCTGAGGGTGCGCCGCAGAGGTCCCTGGGCTGGGTGACAAAGCTGCCTCTGTCTCCACACGTCCAGGATGGACAGATGGGCCCATCAGGGCGGGCTCTCCCCCTCACCCCAGGCCCAGGCCCAGGTGCAGGCCTAGGCTGTGGGTGGCGCCTTCGAGCGCAGAGTGGCTGCTCTCTGCTGCCCCACCCCCGTCGACCCGGTGAGTGAGACGCGCTCTCTGTGCGGGACGACGGGGGCCCAGGCGTCCACTTCGTGAATCACAGCCGATGGACTGCGCTGGAGCCAGTTGGTGGTCTGGTGTCCTGTTGGGAGGAGGGAGCCTTACTGCAACCTGTGGGGGGAACAGGAGGGCTTGGGGACATGGGGCCACCCCCAAGCCTGAAGCCGGCCATGGGGACGCAGCCAGAGGCAGGTGGGGCTGAGGATCTCTGAACTCACTCACTCACCACCCCCAATTACTGTGGAAAGGGACACCCGGACACACACCCAGCCCCTCTAGCAGGTCCTGGCAGAGGGCCCGGGGGTGGAGTCCACAGGACAGGGCAGAACCCCATCCCCGTCCCCATCTCCCTCTCTAAGGCCGTGTCTGTTTGAGAGACAGAGAGAAAGAGGGATTGGCTGGCTGACTGGTTGATTGTCAGGACGAGGCTCACGAGGTGACAGAGGCTGTGGAGTCCCAGGATCTGCCACCTGCAAGCTGATCCCCCCCAGTGGGGGCAGGTGGCGTCATTCAGCCTGAGACCCTGGGGCCGATGGCATGAGCCCAGCCGGAGGGCAGGAGGAGGAGAGAGGAGGCAGGAGGAGGAAGAAGGGGCCACCTTCTCCCTCCTCCTCTGGGGCATGCTCAGTCCTCCTCGGATAGCTGACACCCGCCATCCACCAGCTCGGATGCACGTCTCTTGTCCAGAAATGCCCTTGGAGACACACTGGACACTGTGCTTCGCCTGGGCCCCTGGAGGCAGTCAGGCTGACACAGAAAACAAGGCTTCAATACCCTGTGCGTCCTCGGGACCGGGGAGCCAGCTGCCCGGGCTGTGTCTTCATACCCGGGCATCAGCCTCAGCCTCCCCCTCCACAGGGAGAGGCCCACACCCTGCAGGTGCCCAGAGGAAAGGGGGCTATGACTTCCCTTCCTGGACTCCTGGGTCTCAGCGGGCGGACGACCCTGGCCCTGTGCTGGGCCCCTGGCCTCGCAGCCTTGCTCCGCATGCACCCGCTGCAGGGTAATGGGGAGTTCCAGTGGTGCAGGTCGACTCTGAGAGGCCGTGAGTGACTGTGCAGACAGTGGAACTGACTGGGTCCGGGGTTTCTCGAGCCCAGTGGCTGGGAGGGTCCCTGATGTGTGCCTGGGGCCGGGAGAGGGAAGTGGCAAGGCCCGGCGATCACAGCCCAGGAAAGCCCAAGGCAGGCTGAGGAAAGCTGCCTGCATTTTCCACGAATCCACTGGAGCGGTGGAAACCAGCTCTGGTGGGCCAGACCATGTCTTCCCCTCTGCTAGCAAGACCCAGGTATAAACGACGGTTTTGTCGGGCGGTCAGACCCTGGTGGCACTTAAATCATCCATTGAAGAATGTCGTCACCATTTCCTGAAAACGTCTAATGCTATCAAATCTTAATAGCATCTTTAAAATTTTTTTCCAAGTATATTTTATTGATTATGCTATTACATTTCTTCAATTTTTTCCCTTTGCCCCCCTGTGCCCAGTACCCCCTTTCCCTCCAGCAGCCCTCCCCTTAGTTCCTGTCCAAGGGCCATGCATACCTGTAAGTTCTCAGGCTTCTTCCTTTCCTACACTGTTCTCACCCTCGCCCTGTCTATTTGGTACCTACCAACTATGCTGCTCATTCCCTGTGCCTTTCCCCCATTCCTTCCCCTCCCCTTCCCCGCTGATAACCCTCCATGTGATCTCCAGTTCTGTGATTTTGTTCCTATTCTAGTTGTTTGCCTTGTTTGTTTTTGTTTTTATTTTTTCGATTCAGTTGATAGTTGTGAGTTTGTCATTTTAATGTTCATAGTTTTGATCTTCTTTTTCTTAAATAAGTCCCGTTAACATTTCATACAATAAGGGCTTGGTGATGATGGACTCCTTTAACTTGGCCTTATCTGAGAAGCACTTTATCTGCCCTTCCATTCTAAATGAAAGCTTTGCTGGATAGAGCAATCTGGGATGTAGGCCCTTGCCTTTCATGAGTTGGAATACTTCTTTCCAGCCCCTTCTTGCCTGCAAGGTTTCTTCTGAGAAATCAGCTGACAGTCTGATGGGAACTCCTTTGTAGGTGACTGTCCCCTTCTCTCTTGCTGCTTCTAGGATTCTCTCCTTCATTTTCACCTTTAGCATTTTAATTATGTGTCTTGATTGGGCCCCTTTGCATCCAACTTGTTTGGGACTCTCTGTGTTTCCTGGACCTGCATGTCTGTCTCCTTCACCAAACTAGGGAAGTTTTCTTTCATTATTTTTTCAAATAGATTCCAACTTCTTGCTCTTCCTCTTCTCCTTCTGGCACCCATATGATGTGAATGTTGGACCTCTTGAAGTTGTCCTGGAGGCTACTTATACTATGCTCATTTTTTTGGAATTTTTTTTCTTGCTGTTGTTCTGATTGGTTGTTTTTTTCTTCCTTATGTTCCAAATCATTGATTAGAATCTTGGCTCCATCCACTCTACTGTGTTTCCCGGTAAATTGTTGTTTATTTCAGTTAGTGTAACCTTCGTTTCTGACTGGGTCTTCTGTATGCTGCTGAGGTCCTCACTAAGTTCCTTGAGCATCTTCAATAACCAGTGTTTTGAACTCTGCATCTGATAGATTGCTTACCTCCCTTTTGCTTTAGTTCTTTTTCTGGAGTTTTCATCTGTCTTTTCATTTGGGCCCTGTTCCTTTGTCTCCTTGTTTTGTCAGCCTCCCTGTGTTTGCTTCTATGTATTAGGTAGATCTGCTTTGACTCCATGTCTTGGTAGTGTGGCCTCATGTAGTAGGTGTCCTGTAGGGTCCAGTGGCACAGCCTCCCCTACCACCCAAGCTGGGTCCTCAAGGTGCACCCTTCATGTGGGCTGAGCACACCCTCCTCTTGCAGTTGAGCCTTGGTTGATGTCAGCAGGTCGATGGGAGGGACTTACCCAGGCCAGTCAGCTGTAAGGACTGGCTGTGACCACAGAGCACCAACCTCTGCCCTCCAGGGAGGATCAGCTGTGCAGGGGCAGGGTGGTGGTGTTCCCACATGGTCTGTAGCTGTCCACTGGGCATGCTGGCCCTGGGGTTTCCCGGGTGGTCCAGGCCAAGGTCAGCCCCCACCTGTGTTTTGCTGGGGCAACCCTGCCTGAGCTGTAAAGCAATCTGAGATGGCTGTTCCTTGTGCTGGGCTTGGGGATTCTCAGGCAAAGCCAAGCTGTGAATCTAGGCTGCTAGTTCCCAGCCCAGGGCTCACTGAGACCAGCTGTTGCTTGTTTGAGAGGATTTAGGAAGCTGTGGAGCATGAGCCAAGACCAGCCCTTCATATGGAAAAGCAGCTTGGGTGGGTGAGTCTCTGCGGATCTCCAAGGCAGTTCAGACAGTGTCAGCCAGGTTGATGGTACCAGTCTGCTGGATCTATGTGGGGAGGGCCGAGAAAAGGGACAATGACGCCTGCTCACCCTGATGCCAGGCACTGCAGTTCCTCCCTGGGTACACTGGAGCCTTTCAAGCAGCTACCCTGGTGCTGGAGCTCAGAGGGAGTGAGTCTGAGTAGGTGAGTCCATGTGTGGGTTCTTTAAGAGGAACTGCTTGGGCTCCAGAAGTTTCTTCCACCAAATCAATCCCCACTGGTTTTTGTAGCCAGAGGTTGTGGGGACTTATGTTCCTGGCACTGGAACCCTGGGCTGGGGGCCTGGTGTGAGGCTGGGACCCCTTGCACCCAAGATATCCCTCCCGAATTTTCATCCACCACACGTGGGTGAGGGACCAGCCCGTTCTGAGTCTGCGCCCCTCCTACCAGTCTGGATGGGTGTGGTGTCTTTAATTCTGTAGTTGTCTGACTTCCACTCAGCTTGATTTCTCTCAGTTCCAAGTGGTGGTTGTTCTACATTTTAGTTGTAATTTTGATGTGGTTGAGCAAGGAGGTGAGCTGTGTCTGCCTGTGCTGCTGTCTTGACCGGAAGTTCCATAATTGGGTCTTTTACCTGCTGTTTAGTCTCCGTCATCATCACTGAGTACCTACTGCTCGTACTTACTGTGCGCCAGGCCTGGGTGGGGCTGGGAGCGGCGGATTCAGGGGCCGTGGGCTGTCTCCCGGCGCTCCCCAGCCCTGGGAACAGCGTTGGGCTGCATGGGATGCTGTGAGCTGCGTCAGGGGCTCCAGGACATCTGGGTGCGGCCACCAGTATGTCCCCTTCTTTCAGGCTCCACACATGAGGCAGCCCGTGGAATGGATGCCCGAGAGAACAACCTGCAGGTTTCCGGAAATAAAAGCCCAGGTCGGTGTGTGGGTTGACCCCAGGCCCTAGCCTGTGGCTGGGGGTTTGGCTGAGACACAGGGCGCCTGTCCACTCACACCCGCCCCGGCGCAGGTCCCCACAGCAGCTGGGCTGGCGCAGAGGCCGGCAGCCTGCAGAGTCTGAAATATTTACTCTCTGGCCCTTTACCGAAGCTGTTTGCCAGACTCTGGCTGAGGAACTGGGTAGGACAGTTCCTACAATGCAGCACTGGACTTGCCTAACAGGGCCCCACACGGGGCGAGGAGGCGGCTGGGAGGCCGTCCGGACTTGGCAGCTGCCAACAGAGGCCCCAAAACATCTGTCCTGGTGTGGATGCCGCCTGGCCGCTTGGGGGTCGAGTGGATGTGCATGAGGGGCCGGAGGAGAAGTGTTGTGTCGTGTCAGGAACATGTGCCCCTCAGCACTGCACAGCTTAGTCTCGATATGCTGTGGAAAGTCATGCCGTGTCCCGGCTGACCCCTGCTGTCCACGAAGGCAGCTGGGGCCCAGCATGAGCGTGCTGCTGGGTCGGCACCTGCAGCCCTTGCACCAGAGAGAGCCATGCCACTCCGCCATTCCGTCACCAGGCCAGAGGGGCTGCCTCCCCTGCAGTGGTGTCGCTGCGACACGAGGGACTCCTTAGCCAGGCCACACCAGGTAGCAGGGGTCCCAGGGCCCTGTCCCCCTGGGCCAAGCCACCCCCTGCTTCTTGCTGGTGGGGGAGGTCTGCTCTGCAGGTCCTGGCTGAGGAGGGTCCGAGGGCAGCCGAAACCCGACACTGTCAGAGAATGGGCTTGGGTTCAGGGTTCAGTCTCACCTCGTCAGGCCTGACTCACCAGAGCAGCGCACTTGATCTCACTGGGAATGCAGCAGTCCGTGAGCCAGTCACCTTCACTCTGCCAGCCCCAGGGGCGACCTTGCAATTCAGGAGTGCAGAGGTGCGGTCTGCAGGAGATCGGGGCATCGCAGAGACCCCTGCAGTGCACGGGGTGATGATCGGGCAGAGGCCTCTTCCCTGTAAACGGACACAGCAGTCATCCTGTACCCGCTGACTCCCAGTCAAGCAGGACAGGCCCTGGGGCCCCGGGTCTGTCACACAGGGTACAGAGGACACAGTTGCTGGGTGGGGATGATGCCCTCAGGGAGGAGCCCTGCCTGGGGGCGGGGCAGCTGTCACTCAGCTCTGACACCTCTCGCCCTTTGCCCCCGCCGTCCTCTTGGGCGACAACACTCACTGAGTGCCTGTCATGTGCCAGGCACAGTTCCAGGCCCTCAGAACTCGTCATCCAGCACAACCGGGAGAGTGAGCTGCCTTCTCGGAGCCTTGGCCTGGTGGGAGGCAGGCAGGAGCAGTGAGCGTGTACATGGCACCTGCTGGCTCATTTTTACTGCAGACCTACTAAGTGTCGGGAGCTGACGGGTCTGCAGCGTGGTCCCAGACCCCGGGAGGTGCGCCCTCCATGAGGAGACAGCCAGGTCCCAGGCGGGTGGGTGATGGGGTCCCCGGGTTACTGCTTGGGGCCCATTTGCAGTGCAACATGCACACAGGGCATGGGCCAGACAGGGGTGGGGGCTCCAGGCTTCCTGGCTTCTGCTCCAGGAGGTGGAGGAGGCCCTACTCGGCCCTCACTGAGGAGGCTGAGGGGCCCGAGGCTGGAGCTGGCCTCCTGGGCCACCAGGGACGGACTCACAGGAGAAGTCTCTTGGACGAGGAGAGGGTGGGGCCTGGGGTGCAGAGGCTGATGACATCAAACCCGAGTCACAGCCGTTCCGTGCTCTGAGGGAGGGTCCCTCTCCTGCAGCCACCCGTCCGGGTAGCCTGGCACAGAGCAGACGCCATCGACCCCTTGACCTCCAGGGTGCTGTGCTGGTGAAGGAAGGCAGGCCCCAGCGTCCCCTGCACGCTGTGCCAGCCGCAGGGCCACCTGAGGGCAGGAAGGCAGGGACCTGGAACCGCCCACCCGGCTCTTGAGCCCTCAGGAGGTTCCAAGCAAAACCCGTGGTGGGACTTCTTTCCCCTCTTTTTTCTGTCTTTGTGTTTTTGTGAGACAGAATTCTCAATCTGAAGAACTGTCTAGTGAGAGATTTACAGTCAGAATTGACTCTTTGTCTCCAAGAAGTCACGAAGGAAACAGTCAAAGTGATAATTGTATGCACAGTTCAAAATATTTTAAATGAACTTGTTCTTACAAAGAAATAAGTTATGAAGTTAACTTTTGTGTGTGTGCGAATAATTAAACTATTGTCACCACTTTAAATTACCATCCATTGTTAGGTTCCATGGTGAAATCTACCTCTTTGCTGAAGGGTAATGAAAAATGCACTTAATTAACAGTTACGGCGCGCTCCCAGCTGCTGGGAAGGTGGTCTCAGCCTGCACCTCCAGAGCACTACCCCGCCTCCCCGAGTCACATGGCACGTGGGGCCTGGTGACGTCATGGCGCCTGGTGTCAGCAGGCTCTCCCCGTCTTCCGGTACCAGGAGGATGCGCGCCCCTGCGGTGTGGGCGCCAGGTCCCTGCCAGGCCTCTGCTCTCCTTGCCGGGCGCTCGTACCGGGTCCTCGCTCGTCCCGGGTCCTCGGTGAGCAGCACAGAAGCGCCGCCGCCAATTACAAGTTCATGCGTGGGCGGCGGGCTCAGAGGAAGAGGATGGCCCAGCCCCTTCCCCGGTGGTGTGGACGGAGGTGACGGGCTGCTGCTGGCGTTGGGGGCGGGGCCTGCCAGGCCCGGAAGCAGCACGCCCCTTCTGCGGAAAAGACAGGCCGATCAGCGGGGTGACAGGAGAGCAGTGTCTCCCTGAGAGGCTCGTGGGGCCTCCGTCAAAGC
Organism: Tonatia bakeri; assembly: GCA_004024845.1. NCBI lineage: Eukaryota > Metazoa > Chordata > Mammalia > Chiroptera > Phyllostomidae > Tonatia > Tonatia bakeri. Next base: position 87,908 of record PVIA01005569.1, read on the forward strand.
AGCCAGCTGGCCCGTCACTCGTGCGCCCCGCACTCCGGGCCACCGCCTCGCCGTCCCCCCTTTGTGAAACCTCCTGTGGTCATTGCTGATGTTCTCGGGGACCCGGGCTGCACGGGCCTCGGAGCCTCCTCGTTCTGAAAACCAATGATCAACTCTTCTTTCCTTTGCTCTGTGGCTTGCCTGCCCCCCACACCTTACAGGAGCGGCCTCAAGCCGGCAGACGGTGGGGCACACTGCTGCGGCATGCAGGGTTTGCCCCCGGGGTGGCCTCCGTGCCCTGGGACCAGCTCCTCGGGGGGGCAGACCCACCAGAGTCGACCTTGGGCAGGGCAGAGAGGGGCCCATGGGGTGGGGGGGCACAGGCACAGTGTGGGGTCCGAGACGGCTCCGGTGGTGCAGGTCTGCCCTCTGCTCGCTTCCTGCTTCAACCCTGTGGACGGTGGACCTGGAGCTGGGGCTTGGCAGGCCACTGGGTGTGCAGAGCAGCGGGTCATGGGCACAGAGGGTGGGCCACGCCCGGCCACATCTACATGGCCGCAGGCCGTCCCATCTATGGTTGCGAGGCTGCTGCAGGCTGCTCCCGGGGTGGGGGGCAGCCGCCATCCACGGGGGAGCAGGGGCATCCACACCCAGGTGCTACGGCGTGGCTTCCCCATGGCTGGCCTCTCTGCACCGAGGGCCCGTGGGCCGTGAACCTCGTGGGGACTCGGGCAGATGTTGCCAGCAGATGGGCGGAGCGGTGTCCGCCCCTCGGCAGCGCCTTGTCCACTGGAAGACGCCTGGATAAGCAAGGCCGGCTCTGGCCCAGGCCCCGGAGCAGCCTCTGCCCGGCCCTTCCGGCAGCCCGGGGCTGGGACGTCCTCAGCACAGGCCACAGCGGGCACCGGGAGTGGCAGTCACAGGCGGCGTGCGGGTCCTCCAAGTGTAGCGGGCACGTTTGCGGGAGTGCTCCCGCCGCGCTCAGCCGACGGCTCAGCCTGCACGTGACTGCGTCTGTGCAGGCTCTGATCCACTTACTTAATGAAATACATAATTAACATATTATAATTGCAGTAAAGATGGTTTTGACAGAAATCATTTCCCGTATCTAATACCGTGGTAATTTAATCTGTTCCCCACTCCCTAACACGACCCTCTATGATTAAGTTTCATAAGAATTTTTTGATTGATTGACTCATCTGACGGGCGCGGGCCTTGCCGAAGGAGTGTCTGTCAGCTCCGAGTGGCGGCAGATGGCTGCGGGCTCCCCCCACGGCCTCCCTGTGTGGTCCCGTCTCCCTGCTCTCCTCCCATCCTCCCTCCCAAATGCCCGTGGTCCACTCTCTGGTCCGCCCACCTGAGCCACGTGCCCTGTTTGCTGGGGGTGGTGACCCCCCGGCCAGGTGGCAGGGCAGCCCCATCTCAACCCCCACGCCCACCGGGGCTCTGCCCTGTTCCCAGGTCCGCAGACCCCTCCTGGCTCCCAGCCCTGCCCAGGCCAGTGGCGCACCTGGGAGAGAGAGCCGTCGCGACACCCTGACGGCTCCTGTGCTCGGTGGGGGCTGCATTCCGGGAGAGCCGGGGGTTGGGGGGACGCTGAAGGTGTGGTCACTGCAGACGTGAAATGTCAGCTGGCCTGGGGTGGTGGAGAGGCCCCCCCTCTTCACAGAGCAGGAGGCAGGAAGGGGCCTGCAGAGCAAGTCGGGCGGCCCCGTGTGGAGGCCGCTTGGTGCCCCTCGAAGCTGTGGCTGTGTGTTCAGGGCCCATCGTGTGGCAGCAACATGGGACGATGAGCCCCACTGAACCGAGGGGCCAGCGAGCCTCAGTGGGGCTGACAGTGCTCAAGGTCCCTGGCATGCCAGTGGCAGCGTCCACGGGACTCATCCTGCCCGGGGTGCTGGGTGCCCTGAGCAGGGGCGAGGCCGGAACAGGGCACAGCTGGCGTCTGCCGTGGTGGGTGGGCGAGGGCAGGGACACCCAGTTGCCTGGTGTCTCCCGTGGTCAGGGGTCAGAAGGTCTCTTCCAGGCCTCCCAGGGGCTGTTCCTGCCAGTCACCTCCAGGGCCCCACAAGCACCCCACTGCCCAGCAGCCATGCTGCACCCCATCTTCCCAGGGCCTTAGTGGCAGTTCTCTGTAGCTCTGTTGTGCCTCCTTCCTGGGCCACAGGCCCCAGGACAGGCGGCTCTCCCTGCATGTTGGAGGTGTGGGCATCACAGTATAGGGTCTGGGAATATGGGTGCCCGGCCCTCCAACCACCCTGAGGGCCCAGCTCAGGACCCAGAGTGGCCGGGACTCGGAGAACAGAGTGGGTGGCACATTGCCACCAGCAGCCCTGCAGCCGCCTGTGGGCTTGGGTCCTCTCCTCCACCCCCGTGGGCCTGACCCTGGGCCGTGGGCACTCAACTGCACTGATGTAGGGACTCTCAGACCCTGAAAGGTTGTTTTTTTCTGATTTTAATTGGAATTAGGACTTTTTCAAATGATGCCTGAGAGAGCTGTGAGCCCGGACGTCCCCACGAGACTGGGCCTCCCACCGCCCTGACCGCTCGCGGGGTGCCCCCACCCCTGCCCAGACGTGCAGCCCAGAGATACCAGGGCATGGCTGAGGTCTGGACCCCAGGAGTCCCTCCAGCACAGGAGGGGGGCGTGGGAAGAGGCTTTCCCTGCAGGTGGGCATAGCTGTTGCCATGTGAAAGTGGGGGCGGGCCCCTTCTGGTTTCCCCACATCTCCCAGAGACCCGGGGATGGACGCAGAGGCAGCGCCAGCCACCTCCATTCCTCCCACAGCCAGCCCGACGTCTGCACGGGGCTGCGGCATCCACTGGGACCAGGGCTGCCTGGGCGCCGGCTGGGGACCAGGGCAGAGCCGTGGCCGAGGAGGGCGGGGGCGGGCAGGCGTCCGCCGCAGCTGACAGCCACCCACGAGCGTGCCCGTGGCCGGGGCGGGGGTGGGGGGCGTGAGTGGCAAGCACACATGAGCAGCGCCGCGTCAGCTGCCAATACGCTACGAGGCCTGGGTAGCAATCCGAGTCTCGGGGGAGCGCGCGGCAGTTCAAGTGCGCACCAGACAGAGAGAAAACAATTTCTGGTGCCAATAACGGAGCGCAGATGAAGAATGTTTTAATATTTGAAGCTGCTTTATGGCAGAAGCGATGACAGTGATGGACTCAATGTCAGCTTTTTTCCCTGAAATGCCATCTTTCCTCCGCGAGCACTCCCTGCTCCGGAGGCGGGCAGACCTAATGCCGCACGCCGCAGCCATTGATCACGGATTTTCTCCTAAATAGAAAGCTTGCCAGGAGACCAGAAATTCTGGAATTTATTAGGATTTCTTTAAGAGCCACTTTAGCTCAACAGTTCTCATTACTGTCTTTACAATGTTACTTATTTTTCTTTTTATGTCACATGATTTGTAAAGGGCTGGTGCTCGGAGAACAATGTGCGATTAGACGGGCGTGCGGAGCTGGGCCGGGGAGAGGGGCTCTGGGGGCGGGGAGGCGGCGGCGTGGGGCCCTGCTGCCGGCGGTGTCTGCGTTCTGAGACTCACTAGTGGGGTGCGTGCCACATGGGGTTTCGGCGGGAGCTGTGATGAAACGGGCTCGCCTGTGCATTACACCACTCCTCTCCATGCCCAGGGCTCAGCCCGATGCCCGGCCTGGTCCCCTCCTGGGGTGGGTGCCCCACACCCACGGTGGGGCGCACACGCTCCTGCTGGGCCCTGTTCCGACTCTGGGTGGGCCAGGCAGGGGCTGATGCCCCGTCACTGCACTTAGGTATGGGGACGTTACTTTGGGAACACTGAAGAGGTGTGGATGGGCATTTTGTTACGTACTCGCGTTTAATGTGCGGAGGCCGCGTGTGGTGGCCATTCCTGGTCTGGACGGAAGGAGCCCATTCGCCTGAGACGGTCAGCTACACGTTTCTCTCTTCCGCTGTGTTTCAGTGGGCACGGGACCTGCTCACACAGGTACGCCAGCCCTGGGGGGCTCCCTGACACCCCGCTTTCTGGCCCTGAATGCAGCTCCTACCCAGAGCGGATCCTCACCTGCCTCTCCCATGCTCCTCCCACAGCCCCTCTCCCGGGCGTGCCCCTCGCCACACCAGCCACAGCTGCCTGTTGCCTGCCGCCAGAGCGCCGGAGAAGTGCAGGCGCCCGCCGGCCTGGAGGAGGGTCCGGGGAGACAGGGTGGCACGGAGACCTGACCCCGACCTGGCCCGGCACCCGGCTCCCTCCTCACTGGGTCAGTCCCCTGCCTGGTCACAGGGCTCTGAGATGTGTCCCAGCATCAAGATCCCTCCCCCAGGAGGACGTGGCCCCCCAGGGATTTCTGAGCGCGGGTCAGGACACTGCTCCCCAGAGGGTGCTGGGGTGAGAGGGGGACAGGCAGCTGGCAGCTGGTGGTCCTCCATCTTTCCAATGTGACAGTCCCCCCAACATTGAAGGAGACTGGGGCCCTCAGGTGGCAGCGGCTCCTAAGCGAAGTGCAAGGGAGAGAACACACTGGCCCCCAGCAGAGCCGGTCTGCCACTGTCTGCCACAGAAGATGCGCCACTGAACGTCCAGGGCTGGGATTAATAAAGCTTTATTGGCAAACACAGGTGGAGTGGGGTAGCCTTTAGCCACAGTTGCCCCCTCCCGGTGCAGCCTAACCTTGACTCCTCAGGCAGGGAGACCGACGTCAGAAAGGTGGAGACGCTTTCCTGGGCGCCCCCAGGCCCGTCACAGAACCCAGGACCCACACGGGCAGCACAGAGCCCATGGGCATCTGTGGCCAGGCCTGCTGCCCGAGCAGGCCTGGCGGGGCGCGGGGTGGCCGGTCCCAGGGCACAGGCGAGGGTGGGGGCGGCAGAGCGGGGTGTAAGAACACTCAGGTGCTTCCTGAAAGCCCAGCAGTGGGCACTTCCCCAGCCCGAGCCCTAGCCCGAGCCTGAAGCCGGGTTGCCAGCAGCTGGGGACTGAGCTGACCAGGAGAAAAGCTCGGTGGTACACCAGGCGGAAAAGGCCAACAGGGGGCACGGAGCATGCTTGGGGTTGGGGGCACTGGGAGTGTTGCAGGGGCTGCGGGGGTGGAGGCAGAGTCCGGCCAGAAGCCTGAGGCCACCCAGGGGCCCTGCTGGGGTGCCGTGTCCTGGGAGCCAGCAGTGGAGAGGCACTGAGTTGTCACAAGCTGTCACCAGGAAACGTCTGTGGGTCCGGGTCATGGTGGCCTTGACGAGGGAGTGACGGGAGACAGGCATGAGCTGCGCGTGGGAGACGAGAGATAGGAGCAGCACGGAGCGCACGCCGCGTCCTCTGGACAGCCGCTGCCTCCCCGACACAGGGCGCCCCTGCCGAGCACCCGTCCCCTCACGTCCCAGCACCACAGCCAGGACCCTGGGGACTGGCTTCTCTCCAGGCGCCGGCCTCCCAGGAGTCTTTGTAGGGAGCCGTCCCACCACGCTGTGTGTGTGTGGGGGGGGGGGGGGCAGCACCTGTCAGCTGCCTGAAGGGCGTCAGGGGAAGCTGGTCGCCTGTCAAGGCTCCTCACGGTGACTCACGTCAAGGTGGCGAGACGGCTGTCACGGTGGCGCAATGGGGCCAGGGGCCAGCCAGGTGGTGGCGGCTCTCTGGGGAAGGACAGGCCCCCATGCGGCGCCGTCACTGTGGCTCAGGTCCTGGGCCAGGGAGCCTGCCCGCAGGGGACTGGCAGGGAGGCCAGCTTCCTCCCGGCGGTTCTGTCCCTTCTGTCCCCTCTGTCCCCTCTCTGTCCCTCCACTTGGGGTGCACCCTGCGAGGGGACATCAGAGGAGACTCAGAGCTCCCCTTGGGGACAGCAGGAGACCTGCAGGCTGGTTGGCGCTGAAGTGAAAGCCGGCTGCGGGGAAGATGCGTTGTCGCCCATGTGTGCCGCTCCAGACAAACGTGGGCGACAAACGTGGGCGCCGGCACCGTCGCCGGCTCCGTACGACGCTCAGGGTGGGGACACGGAGGCTGTTCTCCTGCTGAGACTGGTCTTCCTCCTGGAGAGAGGGCAGGGCCCATGTCTCCCCAGGGCCAGACCTCCCCCGTGGGCTCCACAGCCCCTGGCCTCTTCGCTGAGACCAGCCGGGCCTGCCGTGCGGCTTCAAGGGCCCCAGGGACCCCTTCTCTTTGCCCAGAGGACTCTTGAAGTGGACATGGGCCCTCCCCCCGGCACCATGCCTCGAATTTGCTGCGGACGGTCCCAGGCTGCTCCTCTGGCCCTGCTGGGCAGTGGATGCTGTCCCCCAGTCTCGGCACACAGAGGGCACTCCTCGGCGTGGCAGCCGGGAAGGGCGGAGGCCAGGCTTCAGTGCAGGACTCCTAGCTCACCGTCAGACCCCTAAACCATCAGATCCCCGAGCTGGTCTCTCAGGATGGGCTCGCGCTCTCCCCTGTCTCCTTGATGGTCTGTGCCCGCCCTGAGCAGCCCCTCATGAAGCCTGGCCGGATGGAGAGGCCCCTGGGGTGGAGGCAAGGGGGACGCCGAGAGGCTCTCCTGATGCTGGCTGGGCAGCTGCTCACTATGAAGACTTGGTTCATGTGTTCTGGATGGGGACCTGTCCCCTTGCCTGGGACACCCTACATCTGCCCAGCCCTGGACAGTAGGGGCCATCCTTGGGTGTGCCTCGGTCACCCCTGGCATGTGCATGAACGGTCCCAGGGCCGCCCTGCAGGACACCGTCCTGCGTGTCCATTTCTGTGGACGCACCCACAGACCCAGCATTCGCGGATGTCCTTGCTGTTCAGGTACAGCCTGCGGCAGCGTGGCAGCCCACCCACCAGCAGGCCTCGTGTGCCCACCTGGCTCCCTCTTTACCTCAGGACTTTGCTGGTGGGGTGTCTCCCCCCAAAGACTCCTTACCCCCAGCTACTGGCCCCGCCTGCCATCCCCTCTGCCCCTTCTGCCCACTGGGGTCACTTCCTTGCTCTGCACACCCCTTCACTGAACCTCTGCTTCCCTCCTGGTCACGTCCACCTGGTGCCCAGGCCTCCACTGTCTCCAGGGACAAGCCCTGTCCTTGGTTCTTGGGGGCGAATCCCACTGACTTGCCGTTTGACACGGGCCCAGGGCCACTTGCCGGTAGCCATGAGGGTCCATTCGGGTCAGTGTAACCGAGACGTCACAGCAGCGGTGGGACCGTGCCAGCGTCCTTAGAAGACCCTCCTGCCCTGTGTGGCTGCGATCTCAGGTGGGCCGGGCCGCGCTGCTCAGAGGGGCCTGAGTTACCCCGGGGCTTTGCTGGGCTGTGGGCTCGCACTGCCCTGCGGCGCGTGGACCAGGAAATTCCACTGGCGACGTCGCTGGCCCGTAAAGGAAAATGTTTCTCTGAGTCAGGCGTGTCCGTCCTGTGGCTTGGGTCATCCTTGCCTGATGCCAAAACCAGTTGACCCCTTTCCCCCACACGGTGGGGCCAGTCTGCCCACAGTCTGTTTGGCGGGAGTAGCTGGTGGCCTGTTTTCAAGGGAGCGTGCTGTCCTCACCTGTGTCCTAAACAGCACTGTTTCCATGGGGGCGGGGCAGCTCACCTGTTCTGTGCCCTTGGCTGCTGGTGGTCGGTCACCAGGCCCTCCCCGAAGACAGTGGGTGTGGGCGTGGGCATGGCTGAGCCAGTGGGCGAGCTTATCAGCGGCCTTGCCCCTCGGCAATGTGCCTGGTGGGGCCATCTCCCCATCGGCTGCCAGCAGGTGCCCACACCAGTGTGCAAATCTCAACCTCATGGTCTCGAGACTGAGTGGAGGGGCCATGTGCTGGGAGGCCACCCACAGCGTGGGCAGCCCTTGTCTTGGGGCTCCTGTCTTCCTGAGGACGCCCAGCAATGTTCTCGCTCCCGCTGTCTCCGGCGACCTCACTCACCTCTCTCCACCTGGGGCATGGAGTGGGGAGCGTCCCGTGGGAGGGGGTGCCTCTCCAAAGCCCTCCTTTAGCCCAGGCCCAACCGAGTGCGGCCAGCCTGGGGCGGTCAGACGGGCCCCATGATGGAGCCAGAATCAGGTCGGGTACAAAAGAGAAGGAAGGGAAAGAAGTTCTGTTGTGTGGCGGGGTCTCCTTTGAGAAGGAAAGAAAGACTCCCAGGCGTTAGGGAGGCTCCACTGGTCTCACTCACCTGCTCTGAAGGATGCTGGTTCTGGCCTTGACCGTGCTTGTGGTGACCCACTGCACCGGCACGCTGCACTGCTGTTGCTCCAGGTAGGGCCGCAGTGCAGGGGACGGTTCGAAAGGGGGACTCTTCTGCCCTCACCTTCCGGTTCCCACAGGAAAGCCCCACCTGGTGACCCAGGGGTTTACTCCAAAAAAACCACTAACTTCTCTCCCCTCCACCCTTCCCAGCTTTGGTGGGAGCAGAGAGCAGGTGGGTGTGGGTGCTGGCCTGCCTCCTCCCTCGGGGCTCCCCCCAGTGACGTGTGCTTTGCTGCACCCGGGGCCATGCCCTTTGGGTGCTCAGCCACCTGCCTGGAGTTAACAGTGGGCAGGGCCTGTGTGGCTGTCCCCCTTCTCCTGAGAGCGTGGCTTCTGCCCAGCAGGTGCGATGTGCTCCTGAGCTGTAAGGAGCAGACATGGCATGCAGGTGGCCGGCACGTGCTTGGAGCCCGGTGGGGACAGACACCTTGGGTGCGCCAGCGTTTGAGGGTGGGCCTGGCTGTGACAGGAGACTCAGTAGCTGTGGGAGTCCCTCCCTCTGAATCTTTCAGGCGTCCTCCAGGTCAGTCTCTTGTTTGTGAGCTGGGGCCCACTGGATGCTAGGTTTCTGCTCCAACGTAGGGACCAGGGAGATAGCCGAACTCTCATCTTTGGGGGTCAGGAGGAGCTCAGGGACAGGCCTGGGGGCCCAGCCCCTGTCAGTCCCACACCTCCCAGACGTCTCTGTGGCTTAGACCGGAGCACCCCGGCCAGGGTCTGGCCAGCTTGTCCTCCAGGCGTCCCCCATGTGTCCTGCCCCCAAACACCTGTCCCAGAGAATGAGGACAGGCATCCCCAGCAGACAGGGCAAAGGGACAAACACCTGGAGAACGAACTCCTTTTGTCTCAGAGGGTCTCCTGCCCCTCCCTACACCCCCCTGTTGCTGCTTAAGGAGACAGCCACTGTTTGTTTTAAAAGCCTGTGTGCATTGTTACACAGTTTCTGTTTAAAAATGTATCTATATATAAACTGTTACATTATCTCTGGTTGCAAGCATTACTCCCTGCCCCCTGGGGAGCTGCATGGGGCGTATCTCTGTTTCCTGGGGCTTAGGGGTGACGAGGGCTCGTGGCTCTGAAGGTTGGGGGGCACAGCACCTGGGAAGTGTGGACTTCAACTGTCGCCACAGCAAAAATGAGGGGGCAGTGCCACGTGGGGCAGGCCTCAGGGTGAGACAGGTGCCAGGGAGAGGGCTGCGCGGCCACCATCCCCCGTGACCCTGCACTTGCATGACCCCGAGGGCCAGGGCTCTTGGCTCTGCCCCGAGTGCTTGGCGGGCTCTCTTGGTGACCCCAAACCTCAGAGCGGGTCTGGTCTCTGCCCCCACCCCCTCGTAGCACCTGCCCCTGGTGGGCATGTGACATCTTTGTGGCTTCCCTCTGGCCTGGGCCCGGGAAACCCAGGCTGGGCTGGTCTGGTCTGGTCTGTTCCGCACATTGGCTCCCCTGCCTGCACAACCACACAGATGTCCCAGAACGTGTAGCTGGGGGAGCAGAGGCTGCTCAGGGGCCAGCACCAGGGGTGTGGGCTCCAGGCCCTCGGGGGAGGCTCTCCGTGACCCCTTCCCCAGGAAGGTGTGGGAGGGGCTGCATCCTGGGACTGTGGCAGCAGAGCCGGGAGGAGGAGAGGACAGCTGGGGGTCGGAAGGGGATGGGGAGCTGCGCCCAAAGCCCACAGCCCTACCCCGTCCGCCCGGGACAGGAGCCCCGAGCCTGCCCTGTGCAGCCCCACTGTGTGCCTCAGCGTCCCACTGGCCACAGTCCTGCAGGGACATGCTCCCGGGGTGTGCCCCGCTGGGGGCTGTCCCTGGTCACCCCCCTCGCCCCGCCCTGGCCCCGCCTGTGTGGCTCCTCCGACTGCCCACGTTCTGTCCATTTGCCGGCGGCCGTAAATATCAGAGCAAAATGCAGCGAGACGGCTGGTGAGGGCTCCGGGAGCTGTCGCATGGCTCCCCCGCCGCTGAGTGACAGCCGGGCCAGGGAGCCAGCAGCCTCCTCCCGTGAGTGGATGCAGCCTTGGAGACGGGCACGGTGGACCCCCGAGCCAGGACGGTCGGTGCCAGTCAGTAAATCAGTCACACTGTAATTACGGCGGATGACAGGGCGCTGTGACAGGTTGCCGCGCTTGGGGAGCTTCCTCCAAAGCCACCCTCATGCCCAGAGCGAGCGGCTCCAGAGGGGGAGTGAGCAAGCCGTGAACGTGCTCCGGCTCCGGGGGTGCAGTCCGGCCGTCGGCCCCTCCCCTGGGCCGGCCTGCGGCTGCAGAGCAGTCCCCTCTCCCTTTGAGCCTCCTTCCCCTCTCCCTGCAGGCCTGTGATTTTTAATAGGTTCCTGCAGCTCTCTGCCGAAGCAGCTGCTCGGTGCCAGGAAGCCGCACAGATTTGTAAAGTGGCGAACCCTGCTAATTAGCTCGACGGAGTCGCCGTTCTGACAGTGGCCCTGGCGTGGAGGAAGACAACTCGCCTTGAAGTGATTGTGGGCTGCCTCCCCCTCGCCCCCCCCCACCTCCGCTCTCGGGAGCCGTCCTCCCTCTTCACGGACTCTGTCAGAGCCCCCCTTTCAGGAAGACCCTCCCCTGAAGCCGCTCGAGCCAGGCCTGGCCCTGGCTGCTGCGAATCGTCCCGGAGACCCTAGCATCATCTCTGGCGGCACTGGGACCCCAGCTCCAGGCCGGTGGCAGGGAGGTGTTCAGGGCATGCAGGTCCAGCACGTCACCTGGTTCAGGGCAGGTACAGGTGGGGACGCCACCCTCCCACAGATGACAGGGTGTTCCCTCTTCTGCTCCCCCTGCCCAAGGAGCTCCTGGGGCGGGGTCCCATCAGGGGTGCCAGCGTGGGGTCTTGGCCTCGCCCGACCTTTCCCCAGTAACTCCGGGGTTACACGCAGTCTGACCACAATGGCTGCCTCCCCTACCACTAAGAGTGCAGGGGATGCTGCCCCTCCTGGGGGGCACTGACCAGGCCCCCACATCCCGGGCCTCGGGCAAGGTTCTCAGCGACTGAGTGCTTCCTAGGGTTGCAGGAGTTTGTTCTCAAACCCACTTGCACCTGGTTTACCTGTAATGGTCCCTGTGCAATTTAGTAAATTGTGTAAATTGATGGAACAAGAGTGAAAGATGGTTTTATTTCTTCCTGTAAAGACAAAGTTGCGTGCTTTGGAAAGACTCAACAGGGACAGGTCGGGATCAAACTCCCCGCAGGAGAGGTAAGGGTGCTCATTTGTGGAGCAGACCCATGCATTTGAGATTCTGTAGCAGAGGGACCCTGGAGCCAGACCGGTGGGCAGGGCCCCTGGGGACAGCGTGCGCAGGAAGGAGGCACGGCCCCTGCACGGCCCTACCCCGTGCTCTAGGCCCATCCCTACACCTCCTCCACCCTACCCACTCCCCAGGAGCGGGCCCGAGTGGCTGCGGGGGAGGGAGCCAGCAGCATGGGCAGGACTGGCGCCCAGAGGGGTCTGCTTGCTGCTGTCCTCGCCCTGTGCCCCGGGCGGGCCCCCAGGGCCCAGAGCGGCTTAGGCCCATGTGGGTTGTGGAGGTGGGCACCTGGGCCGTGAGCCCGTTCCCTCCCTCCAGCCATGGTCTCAGCTCCCCACACCAGCCCCCATCCTCAGTCCCCACCACATCTGCCCTGGGGGCGCCTGTGCCCCCCACTCCAGAGCAGGACTCACAGCTCGGTCCTGGAGCCCTGGGCAGCCCCTCGGGAAAACCGAGACACCATAAACAGCCCTCTGTGTTCTCAGGGAAGGGCCCCAGGCTGGCGGACGAACTCCCCTTCCTGGGGCTGGGGGTGCGGCTGTGTGCACATGAACGCTGGATTCTTCTCAGTGATTTGCATTTGACTTCCAAAATAATTCCAACCTCTGGAGTTCTGTTGGGAGGATGTCGCAATGGAAACGCAGCGTTTTCCAAGGAGCGAACCAACCAGCCTACGGCGGACTCGGCTCTCCCCGGCCTCCGCACCATCATGGATATAATTCTTAATGAAACGAGGTCTAATGCAAGCGATTGCTCATGCCTCTTTCCCGTTTCAAGGAGGAAAAAACCTGCCCAGTGTTTCTGCTTGTCTCATTTCCTAATTCCTGAAGTAATCCACAAAACCAAACAAGGAAACTGAAGGGAACAGCAAAATAATGGGTGACTCTCGGAAGAGAACAGCCGCTTCTCCGCTTTGAGATGAATTCATTTCGCTCGGTGCAGACGTGTTAAATCTATTCCCATCCACATATTCGAGATGAGTTATTTTACTACATTGTTGTGCTGTACAACATGAGTTATTTTGGTGAATTAAATGCTAGGGTGTAATTTTCAAAGGAGACCGAGATTTGTAAATGCAGAGCAATTTATGTCAGTGTTTCAATGTGATTATTAAATATTGCGGGAAGTACATCTCGTAATCTTTACCTTTTTCCTTTTGTCTTTTTCTGTGCGCTCACCAGTTGCTGCGCAAAGGGGTGTCGCCACTCCAGAAACGTCAGAGGAAATGCAGCTCCTGCCGTCCGCGGAGTTCTGTCTCCCTCCGAGGGCACGTGCGCCCTCCCCGCCCCCAGAATGGGTGCCTGCCCCGAGGAAGAGAGGTACGTGAGACCCAAGGGCTCTGCCTCAGCGTGGGGCCCCTCCCCTGGGCGCTGGGGTTCATCCCCGGGCAGGTTACTCGGGCAGCAGGTCCAGCCAGGGCCCCTGGGTGTTGCCCCCTTAGTCCCTGCTTCAAGCAGGAGCTGCAGGGACTTGGTGGCTGGATCTGGGGCCCCTGGCCAGGCCGCACCTGCTGAGGGGACACACTGCCGCTCTCCCCAGCTCCCCTTCTATGGAGGTGCGTCAGGAAGGGAGCTGACAAAAACACCATGAGGCAGGGGGCCACCTCCCCGTGCCTGGTGGAACCCCGCCCCCCGTGCTGCCAGGCCTCCCCTGGACCTGAGTGCCAGGAGGTCCGCACACAGCAGGACTGGGCTTGGGAGCTGCCCACTTCAGTCTTTCGAGCTGACTTGAGCCACTGTCACTTCCCCAGAAAGTGGGTGTCCTTGGGTAGCAGGATGGGTGTGTTTAGACACCAGCACCAACAGTGGAGGGGGCGTGCCCGTGTCCACCCGGCTGAGCGTGAGCCAGTGATAGGCCTTCGGGGCTGTCCTCAGCAGGTCTCCGCCGCCCCTGCCTATGGCGTGGGCGCCTGCTGAACTCAGCGGTCCAGGCTGCCTGGGCCAAGAGAGTGGGCTGATAAGTGAAAGGCGTGCATTTTATGTAGCATGGCTCGTAAACGGTACCTAACCCTCCACCCCCAGAGGCCGTGGTCGCCCTGACCCTGGAAGGAAGGCAGGTGGTGCTCTGTCCTCGGGCTCAGTTTCGGGGGCTTTGACACCAGGCCCCTCTCACCTCGCCCCTGGCCCTCAGACGGCATCTCTGGCCGCGTGGGCTGTGGGCCCCCAGCACCAGGGGGAGGTCCCTGTGTGCTCAGCCCACTGGCGCAGATTCACTTGCAAACGTGTCCTGCATCTGGGCCCCAGGCAGGGCTCCGCTAACAGGCAGGACAGGACCAGGAAGGCCTGGCCCCCGATCCTCGGCCAGCAGTTGGCTCCTCCGATCTGGGCCCTGCTCTGAGTTCCCCTTTAACAACTTCCTCCCTCGCTGAGTCTGTGCACCACCCACACCCTGCACCTTTTGTGGACCCGTCCGTCTGTCCGTCCTGCGCTGACCGGGGGCCTGGGGGCTTGTCCGAGCCCTGATGTCCAGGAGCTGCAGGGACAGGGTCTCCACTGCACGCACCGCAGCTTCGTGGGTGAGCGCACCTTTGGAAATGGGGAGGCGCTCCCTCTGCGCCCTGCTGGTCCCCCCTTTCCCGGGGAGGTCCAGCCAATGCGCTCCCCCCACAGCACCACTGTGCCTGCCCCTCAGGTGGGTTTCAAGATTTCCAGACGCAGGTAGAGCAGGTGTGTCCCCAGACAGTTCTTGTGTGTGTGGCAGGCGTCTCTTCCTACTTGGGTTCCCAGAGCACCCCGGGCTGCCAGGCTCTGCAGACATGGCTCCGGGTGAGTCTGTGGGCCTCACCCGCTCCCTCGCCCGTCCTTCACCCCGCGAAGCCACACTTCAGCCCCGAAGATCCCACGAGTCTGATGAGAATGGAGGAACCCCACACGGAACCGCAGGGCCTGGGAAGGCAGGTCTTCCCTACCCCTTTTTTCTCTGCCCAGACGGGAGATTTTCAGTAATTAACGCCGTTGAGTCTGATCTGGAAGTGATCCAGAAAGTAGAGCTGCTTGTTTTAAGTGCAACTCTCGGCGAGCAAACGCAGCGTCCCCTCCAGTTCTGACTTCACGCTCACGGGCCAATGAACCGGACTCTTCATCAGCGTCTGCAGCGAGAGAGGCAAACACACAAGCAGAGCCCCCAGGCGCGGGGGACCCTGGACAAGGAGCTGATTCCACACGGCCGACTCGGGGGGCGGGGGGCCTGCCGGGTCAGCGGAGGGGAGGCGGACTAACCCGCTGTGATCGGCAGGCACTGACGCTGACACCCTGTCCTTTCTTTCCTTTGCCTTCGTGTCTCCTCTCCCCCTTTCCCCGCTCCTCGGGCTCCGGGGGTCAGCAGTTCCTCACACACTCAGCCGCCAGTCTGTCATCCCGGACGGGCCACATCCAGTCTTTATGGACTTTCGGAATTAATCTGAGGCGGTCCCACTGTGACCTGCCCTTGCTGGTGCCGCCGCGCGCGGCTGTTTAATTGCGGAGGTGGCCTCTGGCGGCCGCGTGCCCCCAGCGTTTAGCGAGGCTGGAAATATGGATGTTCGGAGGGAAACTGGCAGATGGCTGACCAGGCACTTTTACTCATAACATACCAGTAAAACTTTAGCTCGGAAGATTTAGTGCGTGCGTCCCAGCCAGCAAGCTGCAGCCATATGCAGATTTTTTTTCCAACTTCTAAACTGATGGTTTTGCAAAGTGTGCATAAGCAGCCTTTATTGATTATGATGTTAAAAATTGAAGGCGTCAGTATCATTTAGCCCGAGACAGTTTTAAAGGAAAAATGAACATTCATTTTCATTATGAACTATGAAAAGGCCAGGGGCTGCCGAGGGCCACATCCATTACTCCTCAAAACCCGGAGAGGAGTTCTCTCAACTCGGTGTCTCTTCACAAAAATTGTGTGCCCTCGAAGGGCATGAATCAAGCGCCCGCACAACAGCTGCTCGAGGTGCGGCTCTGCGCGGCTCCCGGGAGCGGCCTGTCAGCCGGGCTGGGGCGAGGCCCTGCCGCGGGGGCCAGATTCGCACTTTGCTCTGCGGGCTGCACCCACCCCACACGGCAGTAAATGGCTGCGGGGGTCTGACGGGAACCCCCACAACGCCCGGGCCAGCGCAGGGCCCCGGCTCCCACCCACACACGTCCCGCCTGCAGGGCCCCTGGGCCCCTCCGTCTGTGTCCGCCTCCAGGAGGAGCCCGTGCCGGGGCTGGGCTTGGAGGCAGACCCCGAGGAGGTCAGACCCCGCGGAGGTCAGCGGGACGTCCCTCCTCTCCTGCGGTAATGAGAAAAATGCCCAAAGGCGTCTCTTTCTATTACAGCTTCACAGCTTCATGTTTGTTTGTTTTTTATTTAAAAAAATTTAAATCTTCACCGGAGGATTTGTTTGTTGACTAGAGAGAGACGAGCATCCACGTGAGAGAGAGACATCGGTGGTTTCCTCCTGTGTGACCCCCGGCCAGGGATCGAACCCGCAACCTTTTGGTGCCCGGGATGGCACTCCAGCTGAGAGCCACCCGGCCAGGCAGTGGGTTTTTTTGTTCAGACGGGAAACCACGGTTCGGTCAGAGAGGACAACAAGGACAATTCGACAGGAAGGTGCAGGAGGCCCCCATCCTTGGCACCCAGCGCCACGGGCGGGGGGGTCCCAGCCGCCGTCCCTGTGCTGGCTGCTCCTGTCTGTGTGCAGGCACTGGGGATGCCAGGGCCCTGCAGGAGGACCCCGAAGCCAGAGGAGCTGGTGGAACACACGGCAGGGACCCTCTGCAGCCACCGGGACAGAGCACCGCCGTCGCTGTAGGACACCGTTCTGGAGCACGGGCAGGCGTGCATGCTCCAGCAGAAGCAGAATCCGTCTGTCTGTTCTCACCAGGCCCCTTGGTGCCCCCGTGGGACGGGGACAGAGGTGTGTCATTCTCTCGTCTGCGTCCCAACAGTGAGGGCTGATGCAGTGACGTCATCAGGGACAAGGCTGTGTCTTCTCTGGGCTCCAAACACTCACCCGAGACCCTTCCCACTCACGTCTAGATTGGGGTCCAGAGAGGCCCTTCGCGTGGGGGCTGGTGTTCGAACCCAGAGAAATAGGGGTCGCAGTATCCACACATCCCTGGGCTCCGGGCTGTCACGGGGCTGGGGCGGCCCTTTCTCTGAGCCCACGGTCTGCCCTGAGCGGTGCCTGGGGGGCTGAGCCATGACAGGACCCTGCTGAGGTGCGGGAGGCCCCTGAATACCAAACACTGGCTGGGACCAGCTGTTCACCGAACACCAGGTGCGTGCATTGGGGAGGACACGGCGGCGGGAGTGCGGCCCACAGGCAGATCCTGTGTCCCCAGCAGACGCCCGCGGGAAAGGCCTCCGCGCAGCAGCCCCAGTCTGAGTCTGCGGAGAGCATGAGTGTCATCGAGCGGGTCATGTTTCCCAAGAGGATGAGCCGTCCTTCCCCCGCCCTGCACCAGGTTCCAGTCTGCCTTCGGGGTCCCATGCCAGCCCTTCAAGGGCCATGCTCTCCTTTCCGTGTCTGAGCATCAGACACCCTGGCCTGTCTAGTGTCACAGCACTAGTGCAGCGGGACAGGATGAGCAGGGACTCGCCCCCGTCCGCTCGGCTCCGGAGCGCACTTCGGGGAGAACTGCCCTCCGACTCGGCCGCGCTCAGGCCCCGTTAGTGGACACTCTAAAGTGAAGTGTTGCTGGAGGTCAAGGCTCAGTTTCTCTGGGTGGACATTTGGAATTTTGTGGATTCACAGGGTCCAAACAGGTTTTCCAGCTCAGCCGAAAGCCGTTCGGTGTGGGGACAAGGCTCTGCTGGGCCCATGCTCGGGGGCCACATGAGGGGCGGGCGGTGTCCTGACTGCTCGCGGCGGCTGGTGTCCAGGGCCGTGTGCTGTGTGTGGACTCCGGGCTGCGGCTCAGAGGCGGCTCCTGAGTTCCAGGTGGAGGAGTGGTGGTCCCGAGAGGCACGGCACCTGTCTAGTGCCCAGAGCCCGCATCCCGTCTGGGGTTCCATAGCTGGGGCTCCGCTCCAGGGCCGCCGCATTCAGGGTCCCACAGAGCGTCTGCATGGACGCGCCTGTGAGTGGCTGGTCTCGGCCGGAGCGCTGGGAGGCTCTGCAGAGTTAAGGACTATTTCGAGTTCAGGCCTGACTTCCACAGATCGGTATCAGCTGCTGCCTAGCGTTGGGCATCCAGAGACAGACACGGCTCATGCTTGTTTGCGCCCCTCTGCACCCCGCTCCCCTCACTGCCTGCTCACCGTCATTCACAGGGGGGACCTCAGGGCCCTGAAGCTGAGCCTGCCCTTCCCCCACTCTGCAGCAGGGCGTGGGCACAGGAACAGAACCCCAAAATTCTGTCCTGTGGTCTCAGAAGACGCGCCCCAGGGCTTTGGGAGGGGCCGGGCGCCTGCTCGGTGTTGTCCTCTGGAACGAGCAGGTCCAGCCACGCCCTCAGGGTGCCCGAGCGAGCGCACGCGCACAGCCGCCTCCGCCGGCGCCGCGACCTGGCTGGTTCCCAGGCCTCCAGTTAGCTCCCCATCAAGAATTAATGCAATATCATGCACACACCATTACTGAAAAATTCTACGCTGTTTTTTGCCAAGTGTTCCTATATAACAGTTTTATCACAAGTCTGACAGCCTCCATAAAAATTCCAGGCATTCCATATCAACAGCCCTCTTTGTACTAAGTTATTAAACATTAAATTTTTATTCGTCATTTGTATTCTGTTATGCAAAATAAGCTCCTTGATAAGATGTGTCTTCTTAATTGGGCCCTTGATGCTTCTTGGATTGGAGTTGTCAGATTAGCTGGAAGGAGAGGCGGTGTGCGGAGCCAGCCTGCTGCCAAGAGACCGATAGCTCTGCAGCGGCGATATTAAGTTAGAGAGGCCAACCGGAGGGCAGCGCCCGGCTCAGGTGAGGCTCCGCATCTGTGCCGTCTCCTGCTCCGGCGCGTTTCTCCTGGCATCAGCAGGGCTGATGGAAATAGATTTGTTAGTTGTTTACAGCGTGCAGCTGTGGGCAGGCTGCATGGGAGTTGTAGGGGATGGAGGCAAATTTGTACTGAGACTAAAATATTGAGCTTTGCTCCCGTCAGCAGTCTGCGGAATCTTATTGTCGAAAACTTTATCTAGTTGTAGCCTTCCCCAGGGTGATTTTCATTTGCAGCTGCCCTGTTCTGTCTCTCATCGCCTGTCCCCCGCCACCACCGCGGCGTTAGTGCTTGGCGGGAGCCAGCCAGCCAGGCAGCCCGGCCGTGAGCGGCTCCTCCTGCGGGGGCTGCTCGCAGGACGGGCGATGGGGTGGCCATGTTCTCTCCCTGCCACTCGGGCCTCGGCGCTGGGGACCTGGCCGCTGGCTGCCATCTGTGCCGAGCCCCTTGGCCCAGACCTGGTGGGGAGCTCCACGGGGAGGGCCAGTCCTGGGGGGGAGCGCACTCGGGGCCCCCTGAGCTCGTTCTGGCTTCCAGCTGCGGCCTGGGTAGGTCCCCGAAGCTGTTCTTTGTCCTCAGACGCTGCCGAGAGGAAAAGGAAAAGGGGAAACACACTGTCCAGGGGGCCGGGGCGATTCTGGTCACCCAGTGGGAGACTTGTCGGCGCCCTGTAGGCCCCTCTGAGCCGTCGTCGAGGTCAGAGGATGTCCTTGGTTTTTGAACAGCAGTGTGTGTCTGGGGGCAGGAAGGACAGCGGGTTTCTGACGCTCAGGACACAGCTCAGTCTTACTGACGATCCTGCTCCAGTGCCTCTGCTGCAGGTGTGGGGGGAGGGCGGTGACAAAACCCCTGGCTGGTGCCGAATGTCCCTTCTCACAGGAGAAGCCCCTGGCTAGATGGGCCTCCTAAGCAGGGGGAGACCCCCCAGGTCCCACTGAGGAGGACAGACCCGCAGAGGAGGGGAGCAGGCCCCCGGGCACTCAGGCCTTCCACTCCCCAGGCTTCTCCCTGGCATGGCCCAGCTCCTGGGCCCCCTTCATGGACGTGTCCACGGCGCGGGGGTTCAGCCAGAGCAGCAGAGAGGTGAGCCTCCCAGGAGAGATGCCCTTGGTCGTGGGCTTCACTCAGAGCATGGCCTGAGTTGTCCAGTTGGCCAGCCACTGGCCCCAGTCCCCAAGACAGCCTTCCACTGGCCGACCATGCTGCCCAACCCAGATGCCCCTGAAGCAGCTGGCCCCCGGATGCCCATCTGCAGCCTGCACCCCAGTAGTGCCCATGCTTGGGACCGCAGTGGAGCTCGGAGCCCAGGGCCTGTCTCCTGGAGCATCTTCCCTGCCCCCTCCAAGGGGAAGCAGCTCCCACACGGCACAGACTGGACGCTTGTGCGCAGAGATGCGAGTCCACCGCCGCCCGCCCGTCACAGAGCGCGCAGCCGAGTGGCAGGAGAAAAGAAGAAAGGGATGTGTAGGAGCTCCAGGCCCAGCCTCCGGGTCCAGGGCCGCCCCCTCGGCCCCTGGTGAGCACGACACGCCCTACGTGGTTGTGACTGCACCACTGAGGCCTCGAGTTGCCACTGACGACAGAGACACTGACAGCCGGACTCGGCCCCACACAGGCTGGCATTTCCGGGGAGCGCTCAGGCCCCTGAGCCCCTGGCCTCCGCGCACACGGCCCCGCGAGCGATGACAGACAGACATTATCTACATCCCAAATACATGCAGGTTAATGAAGGGTCGCTCTTTTCTGGTAATCCATAATTCTCCTGAGATGAAGGATGCTTTTTCCCACACGTCCCAGAGCCAACAGCCACTTGGACGGGAGTGGTCTTGGCCTCAGCTCCAGGCTGCGTCCTGACATCTTGAATCACAGAGGTCGCACGTGCGGCAGGAGCAGCTTACAGAGACCGAGGATAATGTTCCTGGCAGGCTCGGGTGCTGGAGATTCCGGTTTCCAGATCTCATTATCTGCAGGTGCCGAAACGGGAGCTGTCAATCATGGAGGGATGTGAAGAAACGCAGCCTCTCCGAGGCCTGCCTGACCCTCCCCCTCTGCTCGCTGGGGACGGAGAGAGCTCCGAGGAGCTGTCTTACAAGGAGTTCAGCCACACTGAGCGAAACCCTGGTGGACTTGGCCTTGTGGGCGTCGGGTGCCCACACATGACCTGCAGCAGGAGCCCCGGATGGCCGCCCTTCTCCAGAAACGAGCCATGGGGAGGCAGCCTGGCTGCAGGAGCAGGGCCAGTCCCGTTGCCTCGGACTCTGGGCGTTGCACCGGGGCACCTTGCTGTGGGCACCAGCAGGCATCTGCTACCAGGACTCCACGCTGCTGCAGGTCCCCAAAAACTGGCCCTAGCAGGTCCTGATAAAGCTCGGAAGGGTAGTCAGGGAGGGGGCATCTAGGAACCCCAGTTTCACCTGCTGAGGCAAAAGGTCCCGGCCAGGGCTAGTCCTGAGAAAGGCTCCACCATCCACAAAAAAACACTACATTTTCTGGGCTGTGGATTATTTAAAAGTGAAACCCCTCCCTACAAAGTAAGGGTTCAGAAACAGCGCCAATAACCAGGCAGGCACGACACCACTTCCTGAGACTTGGCCTGACCCGCAGTGCCAGCCTGCGGGGGACCCCCAGCACCCACAGGGCCAGACACTGGCGTGCGGTGGGTGGGAGCCTCCCCAGGACATGCGAGGGAGGGATGGTCCTGCTCTTGCTCACAGGGAGACGGTGCACGTGGTCCCCACAGAGCAGCTCCTGGGACTCAGGGGCCCCATGGGGAGCGGTGGGGCTGGTGGGGTTCCCGTGCATCCAAGTTTGGGGTCCTTCCACAGCAGTGGCTGTCCCCCACCACCCCAGCCCCAGCCGCTTTCAACAAGAAGAAGGTGTTGGCCAGATCGTCTAGCTTCTCAGAAGAAGCTAGAAATTCAGACTTCCATTCACTTTCTAATTTTTTTAATTCGGGGCACTGGTTCAGATCTTAAGAACAGTATAGTAAAAACACTGGGCTTTGGAATGCCCACTTCCTACTTCTCCACTGAGGACGAAGAGAGGAGTCCCGTGGTGGAAACCAGGAACAGCACGAGGTCATTGTTTCTCCAAAGCCCTCGGCGTCTCCGCGTCTGGTCAGTGCACACAGAGGTGTGCGTCCCCCGGAGGCCAGTGTGAGAGGAAAGCGCTTACTCTTCCTTCACTCCATCAGTGGGTTTTTTCCTGAAGTTTCAAGAAATTGTCCTTTTACCTCAAAGTATAATTTGGTCTTGGATTTATTCACTAACTTCCCCCCAAGTAGAGTCGCTCTCGAGAGGCCTTGGCTGTGGGCCCAGGCGAGGAGCCTGCCCCGCCAGTTGGATCTGTAACCACAGAACAAGCTAACGAGACACTGAGTGGCTTTTTCAGAAACAATGGACCCAAACTGCAGGTCACGTGGCTGCGGCCTGCACGGAGGAGGCCACCCTGGCCCCCGGCGGCCCAGAACCAAAGTCTTGCCTCCGCTCCACTGCCCCCCACCCAACCACATGGACCTAAAGGACTGGGCATGACTGGAACTTAACACCAGAAACTTTCAGAAGCTCAGGGTCCGCTGTCCAGGGAGATTAGTGCTGACGCCCCTTTCACCACAAACAGCCAAGCTCCAAGGTCCTCTAGTTAAACCTGCCACCAGTGTCCCACATCCCCTGTCTCCCCAAACCCTTATAGCCCTTGGCCTGGCCCAGTGAGCAGGTGGGATATGAGGCACCAGTAGGGTCCTATTATCTTGGTGGGAACCTTCTTGATCAGTAAACCTTTCCTTCCTCCAAACTCTGACCTTTGGGTTTTGGCCTTTCAAAGCTTGGCACAGGCACAGGGGACCATGACAAACACCACTGCCCTCACCGTCTCTCTGAGCCTCTCCCCGCCCCACCACCTCTTCTCCTGCCGCCCCCAGACACGCTTTCGGGGCTGGTCTGTTGGGCCTGTCACATCTGCAGAGGCACAAAATGCTAAGGAAAATCTTCCCATTTCCCTGTGATAGTTTTTATTTCTTCCTTTTGCCTTTTGGACACTGTGAGGCAGTCTGGCCGGTGTCCCTCTGCAAACCATTAATGTCTCTGAGTAGCAAACACGAGGGTAATGGCAACCAGCCTGGGGGCCACACTGGGGCTCAAGTGACGTCTGCGGGCAGGCCCCTAGTGCCATCCAAGGGCAAGTGCCAAAGGCCCCTCCGCCCCACTCCCTCCTCCTCCTTCTTTTAAGGGATTAATGGGAGACACTCCAGTGCCGCTGGCAGGCAGGACCAGAGTCCCCTCTCACTGTGGGCAGCTCACAAGGAGCCCGAGAGAAAGTCTTCCCTGTGAATGGGACACGTGGCTGCCCCCAGCGGTCGGGCCCTCGGGCTCCTCCCCCCACCCAGCCCCGGAGCCGCCAGGGCAGCTGAGGCCAGGAGGGCGTCATGAAAACCTCACCGTGGAGACTGACGTACATTTTGCTTTCAAATGTTGAAGTTGATTGATTCTTTCTGACAACATTTTCTTAAAGGCTGTTTCACCTGCCTAATGAATTTGAGTCTTTGCGCAAGGCATGGGATTGACAGACCCACTGACGGCCAGCCTCCCGTTTCCGCGGAGACCTCGCTGGGCGGGCAGGCAAGCGAGCAGGAACAGGGAGGCCGATGCCACACTGCCTCACCCCTGGCCCTGCCTCAACCACCTGGCTGAGCTCCTGGGAATCGTGACCCGCCCCCATGTAGCCCAAAGTAACACTTCCGAGTTTTTCAATTCAACAGACCTTTCTTGAGTCTCCAGGATTCACCTGCCAGATGAGGAGAAGACGAAGTGCATTCCATGGGCTCCGCCCTCAGGAGCTCCGGTGGCAGAGATGGCCCTTCTGCGGGGGCTGTGGGGCAGGCACACAGGAGTCAGTCCTCGGAGGTCCCGCCACCTTATCAGGGTCTGAGCCAACCGAATCCTGCTCCCCGGCCCGCCTCTTCCTGCCTCCAAGGGATCGCTCCAGAAACACAGGATAAAATCAGCAAGGGCAGAAAACCCTTTCACTTCCCCAGGGAAAAGCAGACCGCAGGAAAACGGGTGGGCTGCTCCCCACCAAGCACCCCGACGGGGGAACGGCCTTCCAAGAAAACTGCGCCGAGACCCAGGCGGGCCCAGCCTGTCTCCCTGTAGCACTTCAGAGAGTGACATGACAGAGCTGCAGATGACAGGTCCTTCCAGGAGCGGTGCCAGAGAACTTGACATTCCCCATTCCCTCTCCCATTGGCAGCTGTCACCATGGGTGACAAGACACAGATGCACTACCTATGGCTTAATAGGTACCCGGCCCCCAGGATTGAGAAACACCTGTGTCCGCCCCTGACAGCCCGGTGGCTGGGGATGCGGCTGCAGGTGCAGTTCAGGGATCGCTTCACTGCAGGCCCGCGGCGGGGCTGGGTGTGAGCGCACAGGGTGGCTGCATACCGGCAGGGAGGCAGGTGCCCTTGGAGCACGTAGCTGTGGCTTTGGAGATCTCTGCACCTTCTGTGGGAGTCTCCTCTTCACTAGCCAGGGGTGCTGTTCTCGATGGTAAATGCAGATGAGAGAGACAAGGAAAAATGTGAAAACATCTTCAACCCGCTTTACAACATTACCGCTGTGTGTGTGGGTGTGGGTGTGTGGTGAGAGACAGTGTAACACATTTGGCTAACAAACGTGTAATGTTGTGTAATACTCTGCACACCCGTGCACACACCTTCTCTCCTGAGTTCAGCACCACCCTCCGCCACACATGTGCAGAGGGGCGGCACCAGGCAGAAGGAGCACGGAAGTGTTTTTACTCAGCAAGAGCATCCGCATTTAGCCCGGCCGCTCCATCCGGTTCCCGTCTGCATTGCAGTTAAGAGTCAGGTGCTAAGTTTGAATCTACGCTTCCTCCACATTCGGGTCCCCTCCGCCAAAGGCGGCCATGATCACTCGGTGGGAAGCTTCTTTTTACAAAATGCGCGTCGGTGATCTTGACTTTGAGAGCTTCACGTGCTCCTGTGCTTGCTGGCCTATCCTTGTTCTCCAGAGACTAGTAGGGCTCACGCTGTACTTCCGGTCTGGTGAAGCTTTTCACCCAACCCCTTTCCCAGTCAGCTCACACGTGTAACCCTGCAGATGAGGAGGGTCTCCCCTGGAGAGCCCGTGGGAGGCTGTGGGATCCCCAGGCCTCCCCTAAATGGGACACGCCTTGGGCCAACCCCTAGGGACCTGGCGATTTCTGCCACCTTCAATGGCGTGGTCAGGTGTGTGACCGACAGTCTTCTTTGTCCATGTTACAATATCGTTTTTGTCCTGGTAAATGTCCTAAAGACATTTTAGTTGATGACCAGCCATCCAAAGTTACGGCAACACCCTCTCCTCAGTGCACAAGCAAAGCAGGGTTGGTGGCGTCAGCAGCGGTGGGGCCCTGGCTGACAGGCACCTCCCATCTGCAACCAGGCCTGCCCGTGCAAACAAGGATGACCTCACCCCATAGGGCTCACCCAGGGCCACCCGGCTGCAGGGGTCAGAGGGCACATGGGGAACCCCAGCTCACCACATGCCGGCCCAGGGCCTTCAGCAACTCCTCACATCAGCCTGTAGGGACAGGGATGCTGTGTGGATGGAATAGTCACAGGGTGCAGCTCACTAAGTGCTTCCTCCACCCACCCCTCTTCCACCTCCACCTCCTCCTCCACCTCCTTCTCCACCTCCTCCACCTCCTCCTCTTCCACCTCCACCTCCACCTCCACCTC